>JAODAH020027443.1:0-44879 GCA_027574865.2 Coproporus ventriculus
TTTAATTAATGAATTAATTTTCATAATATTTCCTTTATTTCAATTCATTATTTCTTAAGTTTTTATACAACTGGTCGTGTTTATTTACCGTAACTAGTTTAACCTCAATCAATCAATGTCAGCAACTTGAAAGAAGTTAAAGTTGCCTACTTTACGGCAAAATTGGCGCCCTCTAGTGAGCTAAGCATACATTGCTTAGTCAAACTTAATACGATTAATTCGTATACAGTGGCCGGCCCCTGAATCTGACTGAATCTGACAGTAACAATTGCGTTTAATAAGTTTAATACCAACTTATAAATGCAAATATTGAGACGCCATAACGAGGCTATTATGAAATCCGTTCGGGTTTCATAATGAGTATGTTATAATTTCAAGGCAGAAAAATATCATTTTGGTACCAATCCGAAATTAGTGTATTTTTCTTTAGTTTTATTATTTTGTTGTCTAAACATGCACTAATATTTTTGTTTTCATTTTCTAGGTAAAATTTTAAGTGTCTGTTCCTCTCATTAAATATCTGAAAAATAATACCTTACTGTTAATGTGAGATCATTGTGATAAAAATATGTCCTAAATATAACCGTTTACAAATTATTGTTTATTAAAACAAAAATTATTATTTTTTAACGAAGTAAATACCATTTGTTTTGAAAAATTAATATAAGAAATTCAAATGCTTGCCAAATCATTTTGCAGAAAAAATTCATATTCATGCATAAAGCATTACATAAAAAAATCAATATTTTTCAATGGAACAACACCTAGGAAGGTTTTATTTCGAAAATATTATTAATCCAACAAAAACGAAAATATTTGACCATAACGCTCTAATGTATATAGAAACTCCTGAGTAGCTTTATCTAATTTTACGCTAAAACATACACGAGAAACAGTATATACATATCATGAAAAATATAATCCGCATTTTTGCCTAATCAATTCATAAATGTTTTAAAGAGAGAAGAATAATACTAAAAAGTTAACAAAATAAGCGACTTGAATAGACAGTAGTCTGTAGGCACAAAGTGAAATGAATATGCCGAGTTGGATAAGACTTTCTAACAATTTTTATTTAGTCGTTAAGAAATTGTGTATTCTAGAGGAATGTAAAACAACAGCTTTTAAGATGACCAAATCTAAACATATCATCATTTTTTTAAAGAACAGCTTTTGGGGCGGTTAAAGGTAGTTCAGTCCACTTGACCCAAAATCGATTTTGATGAATATTATTGCAGACGATCCACTTTTGGTCTACTCTCACTATCTTTTTCAAAAATGAATTGTTTTCGTTCCGTTTGTAAAAGGAAAATTACATGGATATACATTCCAATAAATTTATTTGAGATAAATTGTGCGAAAGTTATATATCTAAACGATTTACGTAATCAAACTTGACAATTTTAATGTGGGTGGTTGTTTTGGCTACCTGCAACATCTCCATTATTTATAGTTTAGTGCTCTTCGCATTATTATCGAATAGAACTCTATTCTTCATCAAGAGACGACCCCACAGTTCATGATCTTCTAGGTCAAACTCATCATCTTGCACTTAGCAAATCGTTTGCTCACTACTTTTTCTACATAGCATCGACTTCGTAAACTTGATTTCTATGTATTGTTTATCTACTCCTACACTAAAAAGAATTATTGAATAAGTTATTGGGTGTGAAGGATATCGGCTCGTGCTTTAAACTTCGCAACTCGTGCATAAAGCCCTTCTTCAAACACAGGTATCATAAAATACTATTGTGCCACTATTTTTCGTTTCGAATAGAGCATTAATTGTTGATTACTCTATTGTCTTCTTAATAGTAGCCGACGCAGAACTATCCCACATATAGATATCACAGCCAATATATACAGTAAATGCGCTTAATATGTCCAAAAATATAAACAATATATTTATGGGTGTCCCATTTAACAGTACCACTCCCAATAAGTCGAGAAATATGTATCGAATAAAAAAATGACGCTAATTAAAAGTGTGTTAGTTAGAAGAGGAACACTAGGTCCTATCGAAAATTTTGCCCAATAACACTCTGGGGGGGGGGGGGGGGGGGGGGGAGGGGGGGGGGGTGGGTTAGGAGAGGGTGTAAAAGTAGGACATTCAATGGAATATATACATCAGATGGCCCTGCAATCGACAGAATTTATCTTTATACAATCACCGCAAAACTAGTATTTAAGAAAAAACTAGATAAAGTGAAATCTACAAATGCGGTTTAAAATTGCGTTCCTGATGTTCACGGCAAATTCGGACCTGAAAATATAGAAACTAATTGTTTTAAAAATTTTCTTGTTAATAATTGAAAATTTTTTGTGTTTTTAAAGGGGGCTTTCTCAAGAGCGGGGATATGTGCAATCAAGCACGTTACACACCCCTTGGACTGGTTCTAACGGGGTCAAAAATATCAAGGGCACGTGGTTGACATTCTCGATTTGCTTCTTTGAATTATCCGCAACTTTTCGACGAATGAAAAACATGACATTAATAGCTCCATCTATCAACTGACTGCAGATGTGGGCACCCAGAGGCTATACGTCGATACGTGACATTGTTAATTAAGTCCTTGGTTTTAGAACAAATGAGTCATTGTAAATTAATAAATCCAAAAATCAACGAAATTTTTCTAAAAGTATAAAGAAAGTATTTTTCAGAAATCTTCAGTAAAATGAAAGAAATCAGCACTAAAATACTACTTTGTATATAGTTATTATATTTCATATATATTTCTTTGTTATAAAAGCAATTTTTAATATTCTTAAACAATTTTCAAGAAATTTTGATTATTTTATTTTATTTTATGATTTTCTTCAATTTTTATAAAGAATTTTTTCAAAAATTTCTATTTTTAGAAACATATTCATAATTTTCCAAACAATTATTTAAAAATTACATATATTGTTCTTTCTTTCTGTTTTCTTTTTGTTTTTTTAGTGGTGTACCCAATATTCTCAAAGAAAAAGTGTTCAAAAATTCAATCAGATATTAATAATTTTTCAATAATTTCAACCAATTCTTTGTTTCTGATTGATATTTGAAAAATTTTACTTGTTTCTGTATTTGTAATTTCTCCTTTATTTCAAGTAAAGATGAAATATTATTTTATAAAAAAAATTTTCATTAATAAAGTGATTTTTTATTCTTTAGAAATTTTGGTTATTTTTTCTAGAAAAACCAAAATTTTTTAAAAAGATTTTTCAAAGTTTTATAAAAATTCCGGTTTTTAGATTTTATTCTGGGTGAAATAAAAGCATTAAAAATCCGTTACGCGTTTACTGATTATTTCAATATGTCTATATGAAACACCGGTGGTTTTTCCGTAGTCCGCAAAGATAAGAAGCGGTTTGGCGCGCTTTATATTGGGACCAATATTCATTTGAACAAAAATTAATGTTGACTGAAGAATGCTACACCTCAGCTAAATACTCGGGAAACCTCATAGTTTTAATATTCTCTCCGTTATTTATTTGAAAACACAATTCAATTTTTTAATTTAAAAAAATCTCATCTTGAAATGTTTATAATTTCATTGTATGAAATCATTATTGGTTGCATATAGTGTAAGTTTATTTCTTCACAATAAACCCGACATGCGCGTTAACATAAAGCGGTAAAACTTAATGACAAAATTGCATCTGTAAAATCACATGTGTAAGCAACAAATGTGTGCAGTTGTTCCCAAAAGTGATATCAAATAGATTATCGTGTTCAAAAGGAAACTTTTATCACTTATCGCAGTGGGGAAACATACTTCACTTTACTACACTTTCTCAAAACTAGCCGTTATCAAGACGGATACTTTTATATCAGTTTCATATTATTATTATTATAAGGTGAGTTTTTATTTTTTGCATATTAATGATTTCAAATATTTATTGTCACTGAGAATTTTTGATTTTGAAACTTTTAATTTCGAAATGTGAGCGAACTTGTCCTACAGTATGTGGAAATTAACAAAAAAATAAGGTATTTTATTTATAGAACTTTTAGCTTTGTTTTTGTTTTATTTACTTTTGACTTTGACAAACAGTAAGTGAGAAATATGAATATATTAGAAAATAACTTTGAATAACGTTTAAGCAACATTCCATAAATATCTCAATAATAGGTACAACTTATCAATCTTTTTTTATTTGTTTTTTTTTTTTAATTCATGAGTAATTAAAGAAGCAATTCCCAACACTTTTGTTTAAAATTTGAATGTATGATATAAAAATTTGTTCAAAATATGTACCTCAATTTATTTATATATATTTCCGGATTGTCATTTTAAAACTTAATTTGCCTTTCGAAAATTATGAAAGAATAACACTTATCCCGCAATTTAAAAGAAATCTTATTTCTTAGTTATTATCAAAGTGTAAGTAGTAACACTCGATAATGGGAATTTCGCATATTCGACAAAGAACAGGTAAGAATACGGCACCAAGGTTGTTATCTATTATGTATATTTGATATGTCATAGGGGAAAAGAGATTTTTTATATATTTTTCGCCAAATCTTTAATAATGCATATGAACATCTATTTTACCTAACCCTCATAAAATTACATATATCTAAATCTAAGATATATGTTTAGACGTGTTACTCGAATTACCTATAATTGCAGTATTCTTTTCTAAAATATTTTTATTTCTATTTAAAAATAAGTTGTTGATATTTTATATAATGGGACCTTCGGATTAAAAAATTCATGTTTTAGCTTTTTTAATTATTATTATTAGTTATAAATATTTCGTTTAAACATATTAGAATTTCTTAAATCTAGATTTAACATATATGCCTAGGCTTTAGCAGCTGTATTTTCTAAGTAAAATATTTTTATTTTCAATTAAAAGCCAATCATTTTTTGTAAACTTCATATTTCAAATTCAGTTAATATTAAATTGAAAAAATCTAACTCTTTATAACGCGTCCATTTCAAAATTCTTGAGATTTTGACTTCTTATTGCCTATTAAATAAGTATTTTGTCTATTTTTGCATAAAACGTTTCATTGGAATTTTTAATTTCTTTTAAAATTTATCATTCAAATTATAATCTTTTAAATGTAATGTAATACAATGAATGAAGCTGAGCAGACTTAATAATTTTTTTGTAAATGATTTCTCAAAAGAAATACCAATGTCGTGCATATTGAAAAATTCTTTAAAAATGGAACAAAAATCTCTGATTTTTTTAACAATGCTAGATATTTTTGATAATTTTAATCAGAAAACACTATTTGGACTCTGGTAAAAAGAATCAATAATAAATATGATTGTACTTACCTCAGTCAAAACAATTCTAACAAAACCAAATGTTTGTTTGTTTTTCACTTTGATGATTTTATTGCCATACTTTAAGTATCTGCTAGTTATTTCGCAAGCATTTTGACCTTCTAATATTATCTCCTGAGTGGGGAATTATCTACATTAAGGTTGTATATTATTAATATGACTGAACTAAACACGAAGATAAATTAAAATAAGTTTAATTAGTGGGCAACAAATATTGCTAAAAACCAATATAAAATATTTGAATTATTAGTAAAATACTATAACTGGATTTTTGCAAGTGCGAGTATGAATTGTAAGTCGGGGTCTACAAAATGCGATTACTCGCTAAACTAAGACCAAAAAATAAAGAGCACAATTAATATAATTAATAAGTTATAGAGAATTGTAAAAAATATTTTTCTGATAGAGTCCGTAAAATATCCCTAATGAGTCCGTAAAATGCGATTTTACGGACTCTTTTGTGTATAGTTAATTGCATAACTACAATGTATATAAACATTAAAAAAACAAATGTGGTTTGTCAGATTTTTGTGTTTGAAGAAGCGGAGACAAGTGTACAATATTTATTCAATGCACTATATAATTTTTATGTTTTAAATTAATAATTTATTTATGAGTCTGCCTGTATTGTGGGTTGCATAACTCTAACCTAATTCAGGATTTTTAAATGTCTTTATGTCGCATTGTTATTCTCCTCGGCCTTCGCCTCGGAGAATAAGTTCCATACTCGTAATAAAAAATGCCATTTTAATGCCATGGTATATAAAAAACTAATATATCAATTTTCTTTTTCCTTATTCGGGGTAATTATTAATAAATCTAATTTAAATATTAAATTAAACTTTCTTCAGAGTTACACAACTGAAATTTTTTAGTGTTAACTTTATCTTTAGCAAAGAAAATAGAAAGTCTATATTTCGAGTGATAATTCTAAAGATTTATTCAATATAAACTTAAGGGATTAAAATAAGTTGTACAGAATTGAAATGTATAAAAACTCTATCCAACTAATAATCCGATATCTTACAAAAACATTCACATTTGTGCAAATTAAAAAAGTGTTGTTAGCTCAATTACAAGTTATAAAAAATAGTCAATGTGATGCAACTACATAATAAAGAATTTAGAGCACTTGCAACAGGTTTAAGAATCTTTAAGATCTACAGTGCTTTTAACTAATTAGTTTAAAGCAACTATTATACATAATTATGAATATATTTTTTTCTAATTTAACTATTTATGCCAATTTATGTTAGTAATGACACACATTACTTATAGATTAAATTATCGATACTAGGTTCTACACATTATTTTACTCTATATAAAATTATTTCATATGTACAAGGATCATTCATATAAATGTCCATCCATCATCAGATATAAATTTTAAACAGCAGCAAAGGAGTCATTAAAAGAAGCAAAAACGGAAAACATTCAAAATGGACGTCAAATGAGTGTGAGGAGTTGATAGAGAACAAAAAGAAAGTTTACTAGACGTGGTTGGTCACACAAGATAAGGAAGATACGAAACAATGATTGAATAAATCGGAAAATGATAAAAAAAAGTTGTCGAATGGAAAGAATGAGGCATTGAAAAGAAGATGCAGAATTAGACAGATATATAGAAGGTACCAGAATATCGGAAGTATGGAGAACCTCGAAAAACTTAAGAGAAGATGAAAACTATAACCCAAATGTAAATAATTAAAATAGCGCTGAGAAAGATGGAAACTGGAAAGCGGCTGAGCGGCAAGGCATTCCTATAGAACTATGGTATGGTTCCGAGCAACAAGTAGAATATATTACTGAGATTTTTAATAAATGTCTTACAAATGGAAACGACATACCTAAAGATTGTGAAAAATCAAATATTTTGTATTTACTGTTTCTAAGATTACAGGCTTTTTTCAAAGTTAGACTTCTTATCAGAACTTGTATCTTAACGTTTCAGCCTCATCTCAGAGGCATCTTCAGAAGACTATAGTTGCTGATTGCACGTTTAGTTTTCTGCTATAGTAAGTAAGGCATCTAGGGTGACTAGTAACTGCCCTCAGTGAGGAGTTCTCTCACACTTATTGTGAAACCTGGTTATAGATGGACTGCTGGGGAAGCTCAGCAATGGAGGTTTCTATTCCGTAGGATACATTGATGATTTAGTCATTCACGTTGTGGCAAAGTTTAACAACACTTTCCGGGAACACGTGCAATGTACACAGACCGTGGTAAATAAATGGTGTGATAAATAAGGGCTGAAATTCTCATCCCCTCAAACCACCAGAATATTTTTACACGCTGAAGAAAACTAGAAGGCTTAGAACATCTCTTTCTGAATGGCAGTGTCAGGGAAGTTAAAGTATCTTTTATTCCCGACAAACCTGGAAGCAACATGTCTCAAAAACTATACACAAATCGGCAATTACCCTTTCGGTATTAGACGAATGTATGATAGATAATGGGGGTTAGACCAGGGATGATATTTTGACTTTATTCTAAAGTTGTCAAACCTGCAAACACGTATGCTACCCTAGTGTGGTGGCCCAAGGTCTCACAAAACACCACATACAAGAGCTTGCCAAGCAAAAATAAAGCGAGCACAAGGAAAATCGGGAATTACCTACACGCCAACACGGTGAATTACGGAGCGGCGTTATTGCAAATCGGCGTAAATTGAACCGGCGTAAACCGAGGGCTACTTGTATTTAAAATTTATACACAAACTAGCTGACCCAACAGACGTCTTTCTGTCAAAAGTTATTTGACTGTGGCAGTTTGTTTGCGCACATAGGAAGTAATAAAGATTTAACGGACCTATCTACAGAAATGTAGTCTATCTGGACAAAATAATAAGTTAGAAATCTTCATTAAAGTGCCACAAACTTATTTGTTCCGGTTAAATTCTGGTGATGGCCCATATTTGACATTTTCACTTTTGAAGGTTTGCGCAACAGACAGACGCTTCTAACAGGGGATAGATTATGTTATAGTTTATGTTTTCGTTAATTTTGCCAACGGTAGTAAATAAAAGTAATATTTTGCGAGTGAAGTTAGCAGCAACAAAAAGAAAAGTGGGATTTTTACTATTTTCCTATCAATTCCTTCATTTTTTCTCACCTTTTGAACCCTCCTTGGACTACAAATACTTCAAAACTAAAATTAGCCAAACCTGTCCAGCCATTCTCGAGTTTTAGTGAGACTAACAAACGTCAATTCATTTTTATATAATATCATAATCATCTTGAAATCAGCTTCTTTCGAACTTAAAAAAGGAGAATTTAACGATCCTACAATTATTGCAAATATCTCAAAATTTCAGTCCTTACAAGAAAAACATTTCATTAAACTAAGCGACCAATCAAATCATTAGGCATTTATTGGGTACCTCAGCAAGACAGTCTGCAATATAAATTAAAAGAAAGCAATTATAAAAGTTACAAAACGAAAGATTTTGTCAGCTATTTCACAGATATATGATCCTTTAGGTCTTTTGGCACCAATCACAATTACGGTAAAATTATTGTGGCAACAGACTTTAAGATGGGATGAATCCATACCTTTAAATTTACACATTCAGTAGAGGAATTTTGAACGTGACAACAAAATTAAACACAATGAGTATTCCGCGACATTACTAAGAAATACAAAATGCATAGAAATTCACAGGTTTTCAGATCCTAGTGATCTGCGTATGGCACTTGCATCTATTTAAAATCCATAAAATCCGCAAAGCAAACTTATGCACAACTTCTATGTACAAAAAACAAGGTTGAACCATTGAAACAGATCTCGTTACCATGCTTGGAGTTCTGTGGAGCCGTATTGCTATCTTAACGTGCAAAAAGTTATAGATTCATTAAGATGTACAGTCAATAAGCAATTTTACAGGAGTGATTCAACAATAACGCTTGGCTGGATCAGATATCCATCAAAACAATGGAAAACATTCGTGGCAAATAGAGTGGTAATTATTCAAAATAATACAAACATTAATCATAGGTATCATGTCCTTTCGGGAGATAATCCTGATGATTTGGTATCCCGAGGTACGGATGCAGAGCATTTAAATAATTCAACTTGGTGGCAAGGCCCATCGTGGCTGATTACAGATATTCAAAATTGGCCACAAACAAATTTTAAAATAAAAAATTTTAATTTACCCGAACAAACGGAAGATAAAATTAACAATAATTGAAAGGGAACCGTTCACAATTTTCTCTACATTTTCCAGCATTAACAAATTATAAAGGAAAAAAACTGAAATTTTTAACATTAATCATTAATTAAAGACAAAAATATTTGCATCAAGCACTATAGAACAGTGCAAATATTTTTGTCTTTAATTAATGGTTATTGTTAAAAATTTCAGTTTTTTCTTGCTAATTTTTTGGGTTTCTTTAAATAAAGTTGGTGTATGAATAGAGATCACGTGGTTGGTGCTCGGATATATCGAAATTGTATTTCGTTCCCTTGCATTTCGTCCGTATGTTCGCAATCCACATCAAAGTGACTTTATTTCAAATAGGACAGATGTATTTAAGTGGTTTAAATCAATGTGTCATTTTTAATTTTTAAATTACAAAGGATATTTACTTATGTCCTCAGATTTCTTTCAAACTTAAAATTATGATTTGACAAATGTGTTACTGACTAAAAGAAAAAGAAAAAAGAAATTAATGCATTATAACAAAATTTGTCCATAGCCAAAAATAGCAAATTATTGTTCATCAAATCCATTTCCAGATGAATTCAATTTCCGCAGAGTTGAAGGATGCTAAAAATATGCTAATTACACTTATGACAAAAAAATTTCCTCTTATTTTACCAAATTGTGAAATAGCAGCTATGATAGTCCAAAATGAACATAAACGTTTATTACATTGCGGGACAGAAGCTTTCATATCATCTTTGGGAGAACAATACTGGTCAAACTTGACACTTAAAATTTTTCGTTCATGCGTCAAATGTTTTAAAACGCAACCAAAAACTATCCAATCATGGGGAATCTTTCTAGAAATCGAACCTTTTTTGATAAAAGTTCTAGAGGAGCGAAATTAATCAAATGTTATGTATGTTTATTTATATCCTGCACAAAAATGTTTTTCAATCCATTCTTTATATACTTTTTTGAAATAGCACCATATGCAAGTTATACAACTAATGTCTTCAATCAAAGTTCACATGGCATTTTATACCCCCAGTTCTCCACATTTCGGTGGATTACGGGAAGCAGATGTGAAGATGATGAAATCACATTAGTTTCGAGCAATTGGGAACACAAAATTAACATGGGAACAATTTAATAGATTGTTGGTACAGATACAATCTTGCTTAAATTCACGCCCTCTCAGTCCTTTGTCATTTTATCCTAACGATCTAATCTACTTGACTCCTGCACACTTTCTTATTGTACAAAGTCTAGCGTGTACACTAGAGGAACCCTGAAAAGACATTCAAATCAACAGACTCAACAAATGCAGTAAGAACAACAGCACTTTTGGGAAAGATTGTCGAAAAAATACGTTTAAGAACTTCAACAGCGATCAAGATGAAAACAGATATTTAGACCACATTTACAACCCGGAACCATGGTTATCATTATTGAAGATTATCAATTATTATTGCTGTGGAGATTAGGACGTGTAGTGGAAGGCAAAGACGATATCATCCCCGTGTGGTGGCAAATAAAACCCACAGTAAGGTGTTCCGTTGTTAAAATTTATGTTCTTCCCAGTGACTTTAACTTAAACTATAAACTTTGAAGAAAGTTGACGAAAATTTATTTCTTTATTAGTTTTATTGTTTTGTTCTTTTTTTATCTATAATCATGCATGTTTCTTTTAGAAAGGAGGGATTTGCCATTATTCAGGTTCATAAATATCTTGTGCGAGAAGTGATTCTATTTATTTCCATTTTTAAAGTAGGTTAATTATTTTGAAATATTGTTAACATATGGCTACAATTGTTATCTACAAGCTGATTTTACGTTTCGTGTATTTAATAGTACCTTAATAAATAGAAATAATTATCATGCAATAGTTTTTTATATACCATGGCATTAAAATGGCATTTTAATAAATAAATAAATAATAAATAAAAAAATTATTTTAGTGCCGAGGTATATATCATATTTTTTCCGAAAGAGTTTAATATTTAATTTAAAAGACATTTAAAAATCCTGAAATTAGGTTAAATTGGAGTTATGCAACCAACAATGCAGGTAGACTCATAAATAGATGGCTTCTATTTTTCTTTATAGAGATGTTAAATAATTAATTTAATACATAAAATTTATATAGAACATTGAAAAAATGTTGTGCACTCTCCGTTTCTTCAAACACAAAAATTTCGCAAACCACATTTGTTTTTTTTTTATGTTTTTATACATTGCAGTTATGCAACTAACTATACACAAAAGAATCCGTAAAATCGCATTTTACGGACTCATTCAGAAAAAAATATTTTTCCAACAATTATAAAATGTGTGCCTCAGATGTCCTTGAATTATTTGTTATTAAAATTGTTTAAGGCTTTGTAGTTTTTTAATTCAGAATTATTTAAAAGGTATAAAAAAATATTTTTAAACTAAAAATAATGTAGTAAAAAAATTAAAGCATTACTAGTTTAATCAGTTCTGAATTTTGAGATTATAAAATTTACCTTTTTATCTTAAAAATTGTTTTGTTCTATCTTCACTCAAAGCAGGTAAGATTGACTCTAATTCCTTTATCTACATTGTTTTTTAAACCTTAAATCCACTTGATACATTCAAACAAAAATATTTTTCAGTGTTTTTAATTATTTTATTACAATTTATTACTGAAAATTTAATTTAATTGTATAGAATTTTTTAATTGTTTGAATCAAATGGGATTGAGATGAAAAATTTTTTAAAACGACTCCGGAAATTCCGGAAGTTGGCGTCAGCTATTTTAACCCCACAGCTAACTAAATTTCTTGAAGAAATCTCTATTTTACTGGTAGCATCCCAATTCCGCATCTTATTAATGATTGGAAAGCGAACAAGGGATTAGATAGAAATTACGCATATTCTCCGCGCTATTTATTCTTTCCCATATTCGAAGTTAATAATAATACTTAATAATGTAATATTTAGATTTACTTTTGTGAAGTCGACTACTTTAATAATATCCAATTTTATGCATCTCATTTTTTTATAATTTTAAAACTAATATTGTATTGCGTGTATTTTATAATTTTGTATTTGTATATGTACACGGATTAAATTTTGGGACGATTACAATTCTCATTAAGAGGATTAAAATTTTATTTAGAGAGAATTCCTGGAGACCCGAAAGAAAATGCGTGCAAAGACAATGGGAATCTTAAAATAAAAAAATAAAAGGAATACTAATCTACAGACCGTCAAAAATTAAGATTAAGTTGATTTTAGAATGCGCAGTGGACGAACTGTCATATCAGAGCCCACGGGCATTTCTTTGATAATCTTCAAGTGGAATATTTCTTTCACAATCGAGTACGTATGCGACAATAGTCGCTACATCTCTTTTGCTACAAATGACGACTCACTTTTCCTTTGCGCATCTCCAAACGAATCCTTATATTTGACAAGTTGTATAGTCAGTAATAATATCACAAGACCACTTTTGTATGTTCAAATATACTTTTCCCGATTTTTATGTGAAATTGATATTGCCTACAACTTCAATTGTATTAGAATATGCAAAAGTGCCTTGTCATATTTGTTTTAATTATATCACGAAATAAAAAATTTTCGATATTGATTTTATAAAATGTAGTAGTTATAATTATTACATAAAAATTAAATTTTAAACAAATTGAAAGTAATCTTGCATATTTTCAATATTTAGATATTTCAATATCCAAGTTTTACCTATACAGATGAAATTTAATAAATTAATATTAAAAAATTCAAAAAAAAAATGTTTTTAATCTCTATATTGCATTGTAATATATAATAAATTGATTTATTACAATGCTTTCGAAAAAAGCTTATATGCCACTTTCAAACGGAGGTGAATGCAAAGTTTTGTTTGCTAGTTCGTTATTAGTATCCGTAAACACCAACTTATCGATTACTATTTAATTTATTTTCTCTTGGCAAATTTTAACATTCTTTATAAGCTATTGCGCATTTAATTTACTTGTATATTTGCGACATTGAAGCCACAACATACTTTGTTTTTAACACGAACATGTATGTAAATGGGGTCAATCGGATATAGCCCAGAAAGTATTATTTACATCGACAATCAAATTGTACTAAATGATAGCTAAATAATCAAAAGAAAAAATTCCTTGAGTCGATTTAATTAATTGTGAAAAAATCCATTATCATTAAATTCGAACTACAAAATTGCTTTTTTAACTATTCCATTTTTGATTTATCAATTTTAATTAATAGGACAATAAAAATTGTGTTATTGATATTGTAGATCCAATTTATTTGTCATTAATAATTATATAATGAACTCTCTATAAAATAAGTCCTGGAGTTATTGAAATTGCAAAAATATCTATAAGGCTATGACTAATACGCGATAACGACTATTCGCGGTTAGCTAAACTCACAATAGATAACTAATTCATTGTGAGTTCCTTCCAACCAGCATTCCCACATATTCCATTGTATGTATATTTTCTTCTGAACTAATTTATAAGTACTAATCAGTTAATTATTTGTTTTTTTAAATTTCTCCTCATTTCATGTTCTTAAACGTCAGTGCAATGAGGCTTAGAGATATAAAATGCTTAAAGGAAATTAAGATAAAATTTTGAAAGAAAACTAAGAAAATCAAAAATAAATAACAAATTAATAATTCAAACTTTGAAATAAAATGCTTAAGTAATAAATTAGTACATAATTACTTATAATTTATACTACTACTACTAGTTTTATAACTATTGAGAATTTCAACTTCATTTAGTGTTTTTAAAAAATAAAAAAGTGAGGGAATCAACAACTCTTGTTTTATTTTAATTGAATCTACCTTCACGACTCCAGTACAATAACTTTAGAATTTGGTTCAATTTTAGTGACATAAAAAATTTTCGAAAGGCTGCAAATTTTTATTTTACATGAATAAAAATGTCCAAGTATTGTTCCAGTCGTTGGTAGACATCAAGGTCTTTAAAAATGTAGTTTGATTTCTGCTGATAGACCCATTATTTCGCTCGCCATCGCCAATTAGAAGAAAACAAAAAACTCAACGGAAGTAGGTTAAAAATACTACCATTTTATTTATAAATAAATAAAAATTATTTCAGCAACTATATAGATATCTGCACGATTTTATCTCTCGTACATTTTAAACCAATCTTATTTAAGAATTTTAGAGAAATAAGCCAATCACGGCAGTATATCATAAAAATACATTCATCTTCCTTCCAAATTGACCAATAGCATGCTACATGTGCTATATATTCAATTTGATGTTGCATTTGCTTATTGGTTTAAATAGACAAGTATCATAGCAACAATAGCAACATAAATTGTATCTGACATTTCTCCCCTACAAATGTCATAATTTATACAATATTTTGAGGTTGACAAAATCAAATAATTTATATTGTTCGTGAAATAATCAAAACAAATATTCATTGTATATTCTAATATTTTCCCTCTTTTTATGCTCAATTGATGCTGCCATTAGAAAAATGTCGAATTGTTCGCAAAGTGGATGTTCACAAATTGGACACAATCAATAAAATTATCGCTGATATAAATAAAATCCGCAGTAATCCCTTAACAGCGAGATGTCTAAAAGATTATTGCTATGAAATACCGTAGAACTTCGCACCAATTCCTACAAAGGTGTATCATGAAGGTCTCATGGATTATATTTAAATTGTTGTGTTATTTTTTCCGAATTCATTTTTATTAATTGATATAAAATAAAATATGCTTGGTCACTTTAAACGAATTTATTCTTCTTAATAATTTACAATATATCACGAAACATTTTTCGGTTTTCGCCGTCTTGAGGTAACTGATTGCTGAAATTCTGTTGTCGCCTTATATACCTGTTGCCCCAGTGAATATGTGGCTAAGTCGAATTTCTCTACTTTTTAGGGGACGACTTTTAAACTTTGACTTGGTTATTTATCGTCTTCAAATCTTAAGATGGATCAAAATATACATCGCAACAATTCCTTTTCTGATCAACTCTTGACATATCCACAACGAAGAAAACGTCTCCCTACTTCTATTAAGCCATTTAACTCATTTTGGACAAAATTTGACTTAGCCACATGTTCAATGAGGTAATAGATACAGTCCTATCCCTCGATATTTGGAACTGACTTATGGATAACTGAAGTGGATTGGAGTTGCGGTCTACCATCATAATATGGTCAAAGAATTTGCGCCCCTCAACAGTCCGTATTTAAATTCTCTTTGCATTTTGAAATTTTTAAGTGGCACCTTTACCGCAAAGTTGTAAATTATTGTGAGGGGCAATCGGGTTAAATTTTAATGAGTTTAGGAGGATAGCACTATACCTTCTTCAACGGTGCCAAGATTGGGTCCGCTATGTTGTTGATTTACGCGTTGATTATCGTATTGTTATTCCCTTCTTTGAAGATTTCTAATTATTCCAATACGTCGATTTTTTTTAGTCTTTGTCGCACCTAATGATGATATGACTGAGAATGCGCCCATTTTGATTTTCTGCAGAATTATGATACAGGAAGATAGAAAATGAAAATATGTGTTTGCTATGTACTAATGGAAGAGAAGTTAAAAATGGTATTAACTACCAATATTTTGGCATTCCCAAGTTACCTAACAATAAGAAGTGTAACCATTTATTACTATTCGGTTATTAATTGCTAACTCACGAAAAAAATTCTATTGATTTTAGATTACGGTTACTATAACACATCTTTGGCACAATTAAAAGTCTGAATGTGATATATTTGAGTGAGGCAAAAATGAAAGCTATTATTTCTCCTATGTTTTAATAGTTTACAGCAGCCCCTATCTTCTGAGCCTAGGGTAGTTCCGGAGTGTTTCTTCTTCTTGTATTTCCTTTTCTTGCATCTTTTTTTTAGTAGTGGTGACTGCGTCTTCCATGTCCAGCAATCTTCCTAATTCCCTTGATAAAACATCCCACGATACTCCAATGATTAGTGTCATCAAATTTCATTGGATCACATTTTTGAAGTCTCCTTAACTGTTAAATTGTTGCGGAGAGTTTAGGTCCATAAGACAATAAAATTTTGTTCTTGATATGGGCATTCAGCTTACTTCCATGTTGGGGTAGCGGATACATCCCGTACAGGTTTTTGGTCGCGAATGATCTGCTATCTCAGATATGATCCCTTAACGTGAATCTGTAATTAAATCATTAACCCAATTTTCTGCCTCTTTAAGTAGAAGTAATAGGAGTGTTTCCATATGTGATCTTGAGGTAGTCGTGTTGTAGCTTCGCGTTGAAAGTAATAAATTATATCTTCATTACATTTGCTAATATACTCCATTTTGGCGAAGCATCGTTGATTCTTCGTAGCTCATCTTTTGTACCCATCAGAATATCAAACTTTCCATCAAAATAGTTTGGACTAACTGTACATTTCACTAGAAGTTTGGTTAAACATTTCTAAAATAGAAGCGGTCCTAATACTTTCAGTTTAAAGGAGTTTGCTTGGTTGGTTAATTTTAACTTGCTGCGATCATAATTTAAAGCCCTATATTATCAACAATTATAATTTATTTACATTTAAATTAATCAAAAGAATTTATTAACTGTTTAATTTTATCATATCGGTTCATATATGCAACAAATTCTAATTTGCGGCATTAACAATGTGCAATGTTAAATATTTTAATAAATACTGTTGATTGGGAAAGATAGAATTATTTTTGTCAGAAATTATATCCTTGTGTTTGCATTACTCGGTTTCTAAGAAAAAATATGATTATTCTGTGTTCCTCTAGAGAATTTTAAAATCCGTTTCTAGATTTTAAAATAACTAACCAGAATTAACTCAAAACATGCTATGCGGGCGAGTTTTAAATTCAACTGATTACATTCATCGTTGTAGTGTAATTTGACATTTACATTTGCGATGTATTTAAAATCGATTTAATGAATTTTTTTGTTGTTAATTAAGTTGCTTTTGGCACGAGCAAGCCTTTAAATGAATCAATAGAAACACCGGTCTGCATGAAAGCATTTTAAAAGTGATTCGTAAATTTATTTTTATTCACATCGATGAAATTTATCAATTTTCAACGGATTCATTGATCTTTTATTTAATAGATTGATTAATTTTATCAATTAAATAAGATCTCAGATTATAAACCCAGATACGGTGAATTTTTTTTTGTTGTGAATTTTTAAGTGTATGTGCTATCTGGTAATTTCAAAATATCGCATATTAATTTTTTTAGCGACAAGAAAAATTACTGTCAATAATACGAGTATTTTGACTGAACATAAAAACCATGTTTAAAATACATCCCCCGCGTCCTGGACCGTTTTTCTTGCTAAAATCCATAACATTTTTTGAGCAATGGATCTTGTTCTTGTGTGCCAACCTATAAAAATAAAATTTCAAGTTCGTTTTGGCAATGCTCTTAAGTGTTTAAATTTGGAAACAGGTTTTTGTCTTACAACTTAAAATTTTCAAACAATGACTTTAAAAATGTTAAAATATGCATAGTCCATCCATGGACTGGTTGTTTGCTTTTATTATATTGGGTCTAAAGTAATAGGTTTCTAAGAACGGTCGCCGAAACGTTTCCGTCAGAAACGGTGGACATGTATTTAAATTGACGTGGGTTGCTAGAAAGCGTTCCGAACGGTCATAACAGACTTAACTTCACTACCAACGGCCATTTTTACAAATGGTAGGAAACGTTGACTGCACCGTTTTTCTACAGAACGGAGACTGCACGCACAGTTAAATTTAAAATGAATCAGTGAAAATTTCGTAAATTTTTAGGGAAATATGAGTAAAATACAGTAAATTATTAATTGTAATATTTTTCTACGTAGTTTCAATGATTATCTATTATTATTTGTTGTATGAAATCAGAAAAAAAATTATATTTATACATATATGTCATCAGAAACGTAAGTGGCAAAAGTTTTTCAACCCAAATATAAAAAATTTAATTACATTCGTGGATAAAACTGGTTGCAGATTAATCGAACATCAAGAACAATTATTATGTAAAAATGTTTTGTTTAAAATTAATTCGGATATCTACAGCCGCGCCAATCTATGAGACAGATATCTACGATGAACATAATTCTTCTAATTATTTAAAAATAGTTTAATAAATGTTGACGAGTATGGATGAAAGGTTTTTTAAACTAAATCTGAAATTTATTATCAACTCGTCCATTTAATTTTATTTAAATAAATGAATTTAATTGATAGGAAATAGTTATGATAAATGGTTGCGAACGCCAGGTTACATGAGATATCTACTCATATATCAACGAATTTTTTAAATTTAACAACTTTTGCTTAGGAAACCAGGGCTAAAGCCCTGACTAAAGTCAGATCAGTACTTAACTACTGATGTGTGATTTGTTCACCTTATTTTATTACTCATATAAAGTATTAAAAAGATTCAGCGTAAATTTATAAAAAGTATTATGCTTTAAAGTTAGGGTATATTACAGTAAGTAAACAGTCCTATAATTTGATTTTAAAATATTTTGTTTTGCTACCATTAACACATCAACATACTCTACCAGGCATTTAAATATAATGGCAATTAATCAGCATACGTAATGTTCTGCAAAATGAATTTTAATATTGGTTACATATTAATATTTAAAGTGGTCTTCCCTAATAAAGGTTATTATTAATATTATTTTAAAAAAATATTCAAAATTACTACTTTTTCTAAATTTCATTTCTGAAAAGTAGTGACTTGAAAATGTCCAAAAATTTGAGAAATTTAAGTTTTTATAATTAGTTTTCATGAAATGAGCTTAAAAAATTTACTGCAGGAAAATTTAAAGAATCTGGGTTTCTTCACGAGTTTTTTGCTATTATATTTTTCTTAATTTACTGCAATTTTCCAGTTTTTCCTGCCAAATTTTTTTTAATCTGAAATGCAGTATCCTAAGCATACGAAAAATTTTACATGCAAATTTGTGCCTTAAATCATTGTTTTCATAAAGAAAAGCAACAAACGGTATTTAATCAAAGTATAATATTTTCATTTAAAAGAACAGATGCTCATATTAATATTTATGCTTCGTGTATTGTTAACAGAAAATGGAATATTTGAAACAAATTTTATTAAAATTTTTTATGTAAAATTTTCCGAGGAATACTATTCTACACTCCAATTTAGAAAATTGTGGAAAGAAAAATTAAAAAATTGCAGAAATTCACGAACAGTAACAAAAAATTCGTGAGCAAATAAGGTTTTTAACATTTTTTCAATGCTATGGATAATTTAAAGCAGGAAATTTTTTTAGTTAACTTTTATAAAAGTACATTATAACAACTTCATTTTTTTTAATTCTCTAGCGACTGCTTTTCAATAATATTTTTTTTTTATAAAAAACACTATTTTTGAATTTTAACATTTGTGTCGCAAAATAATAAAAAAAGTTATACCATTTTTTGGATATTTTAAGTTAAAATGCAAAAATGTGTCCGAATTTTAGGAAAAAGCCAAAATCAGAGGTCGCTCGTGGAGCAGGGTTAACTAGCGAGGGCTGAAATTTTGGGAATCGTTATACTTCATTATACCAAACTCTATTTAAAATTACCTTATTTTTATCGTACAGTACACGTAGAATTTGCTAATGTCTAGAACACATTTTTTCATTGAACCATGAGGTCATTGTAATAAATATAATACTTTCTAGTGAATAACAAATTGTCCTTGATTTTGCAACATCTGCTCTCTGCATATTTAATTTCAATGTACCTATTAATTCTATCAAAGGAAAAAGAAATTTTAAATGTTTAAAACGTATTTTTTATTATAAAAAATTTATATTCTTTCAATGTTCACATTTTTTAATTCTTTCTTTTTAATTTTTTAACATCTCGAGGTTTTATTTCATTTTTTTTTTTTTTTTTTTTTTTTTAAAAAAAATAAAGATAAAAAAAGTTGGTGCGTATAACTTTTAAGTGCGACAGAAGCAAAATTTTAAACACTAGAAAGAGTACGAAATAAAATTTCAAATGACAAGTGCTAAAATGTTTAACTTTTTTTTAAATATTTTTCATTCTTTATATTTCCCTTCTTCTTTAGGATCATCAGTCGGAGCTGGGATGATACAGAAATGCAAACTATTCACCATAAATCCTAAACTGTTTTGATATAGACCTTTTGATCTTAAAGCCATCTATGGAGTTTAAGAGAACTTAAGGTGTACCAGCAATAAAAAAAAAATAAAACTATTATCGAATAGGTTTGTTAAAGTGGTAAAGTTTTTTATTTCATTGTGTTTAGGTCATAGGGGCTATAACAAAAAAATCTGAATACTGTAAAACTTGTGTAAAGGCAACTCCTTCCTTTGCCCAAGTTTCGTTTCCAATTTTTCCAGCACTAATATTCTTTTAATAAATAAAATATCCAGATTCTTAAAAAAACTGTATTGTTTTCACATTTATATTCGATATTTAATTCTATCAACATAATACAAAATCTTCTTCTTCGTATGAAATAATTGTGGAAGTGTCAACGTTGAAATTTTCAACAAAAATTTGGGTTATTAAACTTTTGTCTTTCTCCAGAGCTTCATAAAGCGTCCGGTCATCAAGATTCGATAGATTCCCTTTTCTTAACTATATTTGAAATAAGAAACTACTCCTAACATTAAAAGTCGCTAATTGTTCCTTCTCCAAAAAGTTGGTTCGGATCACGAAATGATATTTTCGTCAACGTAAAGGCTTTAATTATAATTAATACAGCATTTATGTTAATAAATTGCCAAAATGATTAGTTTGGCCGGAAAACACGAAAAACGTCAAAAATCAACCTGTTTAAAAAAAAGCTGTGTTGTTCATGTTCACCATGAAAATCTCATTTTTTAAGGTAAAAGGAAGGTCATTACAGAATCCGCATAGGTAGAGTTAAAAAAATTATATTCTGGAGGATTTCTGCAAAAAAGAAACGCACCTGAGACGATCCAGAATATAATTTTTTTTAAGCTACACCCATGCGGACTCTGTAATGAACTTCCTTAAATGAGATTTTCATTGTGAACAGGAATATATGAACTGGTGACACAGTTTTCTGTAATATGTTGATTCTGCGACTCCTGCGACTGCGCGCTTTCTTCATAAACTACGCATTTTTTTATGAGGCAACGTTGTATAAATATGTATATTAATTTGTCAATTAAAATAAAAATCACGTTTTTGCCATATTTGATACTTTAAAGAGCTTGTACCTCGAAACCATGGGGTTTTTGGGACTGGTGACCACGAAAACTTTTATTCAGTATGAAATGTACTACAACATATATCAAATTCAACAAATTTGACCGATAGCCAATTTCCATAAGGATTCTGAGGGGTTATTTGAACATTCGATTAAAAATTACTTCTAAAAAACTGCTATTTTTTTAAATCGATCACATTTTCTTAGCTATGCCACGATAATTGAAAAAAGAGAAAAATCTCACGCACGTTCCATAGATGCATGTTAATTTTGAAAATTTTGGTTGATTATATCTCGACCATTAGATAGGGAATAGTTCTCAAATTTTAACTACGTATCCAATACAGTACAAAGTAAAAAATAACCGATTTAAAAAACATATCAAAAACTTTTTGAGTCGAACTACCTTATTTCCCGAAAATCGTGCTTACTTTTTAATTACGATTATAGCTACTGATATAGTCTAATTAGACTGTGGTACTTTATAAATCAACTCAGAAGTGATCAATTATATTACATAATTGATAGTCTCCTTCTTGAGCCATTTCATCTGGATAAAATCAATTTTTCAAATTAAACTCTAATTCCTCCCAATGCACTTTATCGATATCAATATTTAATAAGAAATTGAATCCATTCTATATTTTATTGATTTACGAAGCATTGACTTTTATCTAATAAAAAAAGGATGATTCATCATTTAAAAAATACCCAAAAAAATTTGTATCTATTTCTAAAAAATTTACCACCACGATTTCATTTATAATGTAAAATTACAAAATTTTAATCATAAAATAATTTTAGTTAACATTTTATTACGAAATGAATAGTTACTATCTATATGTATATTTTTTATCTATAATGGTGGGAGAAGCAATGTTTATGATAATCGTTACCTGTCCGTTACTCATTTCATCGTATTGCATAAAAAAATGAGATTCCGTTTATATTTTTCTAAAAAAATCAGAAATATTAAGAAATTTTACGATGTCACTAAGAAAAGAAAGTGTGGGTAATATTAATTTAAAGGCTAATTAAGTTTAAAATATTCTTAATTAATGTAAAAACCAATGTAATGATATTATTTTGCCTTGGCTAGCCTGACGTATAGTAAATTAGTGAAAAGTAAAGGAAATAAGAAGATTTTAAAATGGGTGGTCGGAATGAAAAAAATATAATCTTCAGTGGAATTAATCAAAACTTTATTTGCAGATTATAAAATGGTATCTACCTCGGAACCTAAGGAAGAGGAAATATCGGTTAAATCTACTCCGAAATCACAATGGAGGAATCTTGTTGCGTATTGGTTTCTAGGTCTATGTAATAATTACGGATATGTAGTAATGTTAAGTGCAGCTGCTGATATTTTGGAGGAACAAGAAGATACACTAGATAGTGTAAATAAAAGAACTCTTGATTTGTTTAAATTTCTTTTTACTTTTATGTTTATTTATAGGTTAACATAAGAACATTAAGAAATTCTACAGATGATGTAAGAGACTGCAATATTTTATCAACTGGGGCGATTCTTCTAGCAGATATCATTCCAGCTTTAGTTATTAAGTCAACGGCCCCCTTTCTTCCATTTTTTGTGCAGTAAGTCGTTTTATCTCCTAAATGTAGTGTATAACGTAACTCAAGGTCGAAACAATCCTCATTACGTATTGTGGTTGCGGAAAAATGCATACGTTTATTTCTCAGTATTTCTGAATGAATTTTATAAATGTAAATATTTATGCGTACCAAAACATTTTTATCAGATAATACAGCTGCATGTGTTTTTATATGTTTCTATATCCTCGCATTTATCCTTGGATTACATAGCCACAGATTTTTTCTGATTTTTGGCATAGAACATGTGTATTCTTATATTTTTTGGGTGTGCTAAAATCGAATCGGGTGTTAGTTTTTTTTTTTGATAGTTAGAATCAAATCCAGTGTCTATTTTTTTATTTTTGAAAATTACTTTTAATTTTCGTTTATTAAAATACTGCTTAAATTTTAAAATCTGGCAAGGCAAACAATACAAATACATAAATTCAATCTAAAATTTTTTGATAACAGGAATTTCTGAAAATAATCCAAGATAATTCTACCTTCATGATATCTGACAATGGCATCATAGTCAATATCTTCATCATGAAAACATTAATTATTAAAAATATTTGCACAAAACATTGTTTTGTAGCATCGTTTAAATAATAGTATATTACATTACGAGGTTAAAAATGACATCAGATACGAGTGAGTCATTTCACTAATATGTAATTGCATTTCAACTCAAATAATGTACCTACTATACTTTTTCTAAGACTACAAGAATTACAAAGCACAAATATATAGCACATTATATAGTTATTATTATCAACTTCATTTATAAATTGAATAACACGAAATAACAAATAATTGAAACAAATTTATAACATTAATTACAACTTCTAATCAGATATATGATTACCTGGAATGTTATTGGAATTTAAAGGTATTGCGGAAGATATAGAATATTGAAATGACGCGGATATTTCTGTTGTGTTCAATCGTTTCCGATGTTTTAATATTACTGATATTATTTTTTGCAGTTGAACCTTATTTGCTATAAAAGTCTTTTAGCTTAAAGAATTATCAACATACCCTTATGTGGTACTTAAATTTTTTCATCCCTCACGTCTTTTTAATATTAATAAATCATGGCATCTTAAAGTATGACGATTCGGCTATCTTCCCTGAAATTTTTATCAAAATCTTAGTAACTGTTTCTGCGATCTGAATTTTTGAAAAAGGACAGTTTGTAATGTTTCCCGCACATGCGCTACCAGAAAATGCTGTATTGAATTCCTTGAAAAATTTAGGGTAGTAGGGTGATTGGGGAAGAACAGCAATCCTGTGTTTAGCCAAAAGCTCACGAGTGCTGGAGGCTGACTACGCCCTGAGCATCACAAAAAACTGCCAACATCACCTCGACACGGAGCGTAAGCTCGCGGGATGGTATACATTGAGAAATGGTCGTCGAAAGTATTTTTGAAGCCCATGGGCATCGTTTTTATAAGAAGCACGCCTTCATTTACTGTTCAGCTATTCAGCGAGAAGTGGGGACCACTGCAGGAACATGTGGAGGCAGTTACAAATTTGAATGCATGCAATCCCAAGCAAGCATGGGTTGATAGATCAGCCTATTCACAATAAACCAATAAGTAACATTTTTGCGAAGCCCCTCGCATTGAAGTTTACCCCTCACCAACGAACTTACTCATACACTCCATCCATACATCCATTATAACCAAATATTCATTTTTCGAGTTTAACCCAAAATTCCACAGCAACTTTTTGCTTGTTCAAATCACTCATTCTAAAATCCGTCAAACGAAAAAAACACACTTCACAAACAACCGCATAGATAATCAACCAATAATAATATTTGCAATAAAGAAACTGTCTTGTAATCAGCTGATCTGTACGAAGATGGGCGACATCAAGCGGATTTCCCTGGAACCAAATGGGCCCGCGCAATTCAAACAACCTACGTATTTTTTAACACCCCTCGTATACTATTTTCTACTACCAAAAATGAAAATAAGAAATAATACACGGTTGTTAAGATATTATATGTTACTAAATCTTCTCACACAAATTTCGTAAAGCAATAGCACAAGTGTGTTAAAAAAAAGTTAAAAATTAGCAATGTAATAATATTACAAAGTTTTATGTGATGTTTGGGTATAATATAATAAGTCACATATATATACAATATTCTAGTAAAAATTTAGAATTAAAAATAGAATATTTATATAAATTAATTCTATAACTAGAACAATATTTTAAATGCTTCCGCTTGCTTTTTGTTAAAAGCTTCTAACTAGATGATTTTAACTACTTTTCTGTTGTCAGCTGATTGACAAATAATTATTTATTATTTCTATTAATTTTTACTATTTTCCGAAAAAAAAATTCGTTGTAACCTGTTATCATACGAAGGACCGTTCTAACTTAATTAATTTTATCACTCGCACAGCTTCTATTGATAGTACAATTGTCAAAATCAATGAATTTTTGTCCATTATTTATTCAAACTTCTTCTACTGAAATATCTTTTGTATTAGATTCCGACAATAGTTTTTTATGGCATTAAAATGGCTTTTTTATTACGAGTATGGAGTTTATTCTCCGATGCGAAGGCCGAGGAGAATAACCATGCGAGTAATAAAAAATCATTTTAGTGTTTAGAGTTTAATATTAATTTTAAAGGCATTTAAAAATTCTGAAATTAGGTTAAATTGGAGTTATGCCCTTTATGCAAACACAAAAATTTGACAAATCACGTTTGTTTTTTTAACGTTTTTATACATTGCAGTTATGCAACTAACTATACATAAAAGAGTCCGTACAATCACATTTTACAAACTCATTTAAGTCATTTTACGGACTCTTTCAGAAAAAATCTTATTAATGCTTATTATGTACACTTTCATGTTTTATTTGAGGTTGGTTAGCGTAGAAAAGTAACAAATATCGTTTATATGGTAGATAAATAAAAAAACTTGTAAATTTAACATCAAAAACATCAGCATCCTAGATGAAAACGTCAACTATGAACTTAAACGAGTTTATCCTAACGTAAGATAAACTAATGGCAAACTAATTTTTAGTAGAAACGGGTGATAACATCAATTTAAAAAAAAATGGATTTAACATAGTTTACGTGTAGGGTGCTGATATAAAAAAGCTAAATGTTCAAATATGAATATGCGATAACTATAGTGAATAGAGAAGGAAGTTACAAACGCATGCGTACTATAAGAGGAGAAGATTTTTTCTCTTTTCACTTTTGCAGCCTTCAGCAAGCCAATGAGTATTAAGTAATAAAAACAAGGCCTCATCTGTTAAATCAAAATCCATTGGATGATTTAATCTGCGATCGAAAACTACATGAAACTAAATCAAAATCACTCTTTTCAAGCTAACAGAAATTGAATTCTTTAAAACAGGAATAATAATAACTTCGTACAGATACAGAGAGGGTGAGTGTAGACCTTACTTTAAAAGTGAAAGTGGCATAACATTCTTCGACGATATTAAAACTTTTATAAATTGTTTAAAATTTGGTTAGATATATTTGATATTCTCTATAGTGTTCTTCATATTGTTTTGTTTTGAAAAGACATTTTTTCGAACGAATATAATGTGATGGTGACAGGGAAAAGGGCTCTTATCTTCACCCACCACTTTTTTCAATAGAGGCCAAAATATGAGTTCGGGTCAAAATCTGGTGTTTTTAGGTCAAGATCGGCAAACGTGCTCTGGTATCTTTGCTTGTCATTGCAAGTCGTTGTAGTAGAATATTTTGACTAGAAATATAAAACAATTGATTTTTCTAGACCTCTACCCAATCTGTGAACTTAAAAATGCCAAACTTTAAGTAGCTATAACTCAAAACTATGTTTTATAGTTTTAAATATTCAAAAATTCGTAACTCAGTAAATTTTTTAATTTTTTGTGCGGGATAAAGAGCGTTTTGTTCGGTTGTTTATCTAGACGCAGGAAATGGCGTTAACTCAATTTTGACCCCTGTTAAAATAAAGGCTCTTTTCCCTGTCACCATCACATATATGCAATATAGTTCCGAATGTTCTAAATATATGAATTTTAGGGTTATTTGGCTTAAATTTTTAATTTCTATACCTACCGATCTTTATATATTTTGACCTGAATTCGATTTGGCCATCAGAATTTGATTTTAACTCAGCTCTTTTTTAATATACTTTCAATTAAATTCAATTAAAAGCAAATTCTAATAGCAGTATCAAGTCACTATATTACTTACTTTTTGAAACTTTAAATACGTGATATATCTTTCAAATTTGAAAAACTGTGATATTTAAAGGCATTACGTTTCACCCGTCCCCTTCCTTGCCATTATAAAGCTGATTACATCTCTGAGGCAGAGGTAAACCGAGGCAGCATGAGGCAGCCTCGTTCTGCCTCTGCTTGCCTCCACCTGTTCTAAAGAGACAATTTTTTGATCCGTGTACGAACACGTATGCGGCATGCCTCGGCACTGATCCATGTGCTCGGCCAAAAAATATGGCTCGGGTGTCGGCAGGCAATCCGAGGCATGTGGCTCTGTTCGCCAAGCGATCCACATTAGCCGAACCGAGATAAAACGACGCTGCCTCTTGCAGCCTCAGATGTGTAACCAGCTTTAAATTTAAATTAATCCTCACTGTAAAAAAACAAAAGGCTATCTAATATTCAAAATATTTCAGCAAATAATTTCAAAATTCATCATATGTAAGCCAAGATAATCAAATTTTCAATTGCTGAAAAGAATTGCTTATTATTTTTAAATAGTTCGTTTTTCAATTACTTCTGAATTAGCGTATCTATGTTTATGTAGAATATGTAACCGATATAATCTATCTTTTATGCATTTAAAATATGTCACTTTCCCTTTTCATATTATTAAACAAAAAATAATAATAATACTAAACCCAATAATTATTTTACATGTTTTATAAGTTTTCTTTATACCTACCCAGAGACTATTTAATACAATATCACTGAAAATATAATATACAAGTAACTACTATACTACCTGTGAATGTACAATTGTTTATTTGAACTTAGCTTAGATACTATATTAGAGTTATGTTTTAATTTTAGTGTTCGTGTAGCAATATGTATCTTGCTTTCACTAAGTTCATTATTGATAATAGCATTCAGTGTGAGTCAATGGATGTCAATCCTAGGGGTGGTTTTAACATCGTTAGCATCAGGATTAGGCGAAGTAACATTCCTTCAGTATAGCTCCTTCTATGATAAGTAAGTGATGATTTAAATAAATAAATAGGATTAATAAAAAATGTTTGCGTTAGAAATGTGGTGTCAACTTGGTCGTCTGGAACTGGTGGTGCCGGAGTATTTGGAGCATTCTCGTATCTATTGTTGAATAAATTAGGATTTCGAACTGCTTTGCTGATCATGCTAATTGTGCCAGTCGCAATGGGAATAGCGTGAGTAAATATTTAATCAGTATAGAAAGGGGGGACAGTACCTTTGTATCCATTTTCAGTTTTTGGATTGTTTTAAAAAGACCAGAGGGAGAAACAGAAACTATAATTCAACAAGAACTTATAAATAAAGAGGAAATAGAAGACCCAAAAGTTGCGTTAAAAAGGAAATTACGGCAGGTGCCTGGATTAATGAAATATATGATTCCTTTAGGATTAGTATATTTGTTTGAATATTTTATCAATCAAGGAATGGTAAATAAAACTTACAATTATTTATTTTTAAATTTTTATATTCTTTTATTGTTGCAGTTTGAATTGATTAATTTTGAAAATGCTTCTATTGATAACAAGGAACAGTACAGATGGTTACAAGCTGATTATCAAATCGGAGTATTCATTTCAAGATCATCCGTAAATATATTGCATATAAAGAAAATTTGGTTAATGTCCGTGTTGCAATTAATTAATGTCTTCATTTTTACATCAGAAGCGATATTTTATATTTTTCCATATTTTTGGATCATAATCTTATTTACTTTATGGGAAGGATTATTAGGAGGAGCGGCTTATGTTAATACGTTTTACAAAATTTCTTATGAAGTAAGTACAAATTAAATAATTTAAAAAAACAATATAAAGAAATAAATTTTAGTAGTAAATGCATTTATTTACGACTACCAAGGAAAACATTTCATATATATATATTTTTCAGTTAATAATTAACTTGATTAAGTTTTTATTTAAATTTAAAATAACTATTGTTTTAATGCCTTTTTATTAAATGAACTTTGTCTGCATGACGATATGTTTCGCGGTTAAGCATTTTCAAGTCATTGGGTCTGTTTTTTTGCTCAATTATGCCTAGAATTATATCAGATTTACATTACTGAGCCTGAATCCTTTTTCTGTGTAGGGAGCATCGACAGGTAAGGTCTTTAGCTCTTGAACCTTTATCTATTTTAAAAGTGGAATAATCTAATCCCGATTAGACCCCTCACCCCAAGGCTAAGGCTCCTCAGCTGTCCTTCATTTGCGTAAAACCATACAAGAAATATAAAAAATGGTGAGAACAAAAAGTTTCTAATTCATTAATCAATAGTGGTCTCTTTTCTTTTTTAGGATAAAATTTCAATGTTTTTTTCAACATAAATTTTCCTTAATCAAATTAAATAAAACAAGTACTTTGTTCTACCACTTGATTTATTCTAAACGTAACCAGGATTCGGCACAATTTGTGAGAATGCTTTTCTGTGTTGCATTAATATTTATATATGCATTGTTTAGATTTATCTTGTTTTGTAAAAGAAAAATCTAGATATTATAAAACTAATTAAAACCAAAATAAAAACAACAAAAAGATTTTACATCGATTTATTCAGAGCTTCAAATCCGTTATTTGTTCATTTTTTATGCTAATTCAATTAAAGATTGTAGATTTATAATATTCAATACTATTTTGCTATATTTCTCTTCTCTGAGGAACTTTTCTTTATTTTAGCATCCTGTTGCTTAGTTTTAGAAGACTGTTTTTTCTTTTCGCAATTATTGTTTATAATAGGTATTTGTTCATTTTTCAGTAATGGGATAATACTTATCTCTTTTGTTGATGAAACTCTAAGTATTTATTGATAAATTCCTTTATTATACATCTGATTTATTGGTTATCTGAAAGGTTTGTGTTTGTATTATTGTTTGGTTGATATTTTATCACTTTACAACCTAAAGTAATCTTACCTTGTTTATTTGTTCACTAAGTGTATTCAAACTGTTTAGCAACATCTATCAGCATTTTACACTAGCAGTTTTTTTGTTTCTTCTTTTAAATTTAAAATGTGGTAATCCTATCGAAAACATTAAAAAATAATTAAAACTAGATATATGAACAAATAATGAAATTATTTTTATTATTACAGGTTCCAGAGGAAGATAAACAGTTTTCTATGGGAGTGACCAGTTTTGCAGATTCCACTGGTATTACATTAGCTGGCATATTCTCCATTTTTGCTCACAACGCAATTTGTAAAATGCCAAAACCAGAAAGGTTATTGTAGTTTTTTAGAAGCTGCACTTGTCCGTAAAACACATGACATTGAATGCAAATCAAATGATTTGTATTTAATCATTGCTAGAAGAAGAATAAAATTTTTTAATGATACATTGTGGGGACAGGGGATGGGAGGTGGACTTTTGCTTTTTTTTTAGTAACTAGGGATGAACTGGATAAATATATTCTTCTTTTATCAATGATTTTACATATTTTTAATAATGGAGAAGACCGAGATGTAAATTATGCGTTTTCATCACTTGAGCAATTACTGTACACATCTTGACAGGATGTAAGAAATTGTAATTTTGGTTATTCTTTTCTAATAAAGAAATTTATAAAGAAATAAAGAACAGAATGTTAACAAAAATAGGTGAATGAAACTGGAAAATAAATTATTATGAAAAAAGGTGAAAGATACATATTTTTTTCTGAAATAGCCAGTAATTATTACATAAAATAATCCAAAATAAGAATATTTTATTTAACATATATGTTGTTTTATAAAGTAGTAGGATCAACAATTTACTTTATAAAAATTAAGAAATCACATTTCGTACATATAATATTTTAGCGATTTCTCCCTATAGGAGAATCACTTATATAATCGCTTTTAGTATCCGACTTAAATTTGTTTGACAAGATATATAAGATGTAACAGCTATTCGTATTTTGATTTACTTTCATTAATTTTCATTCAATTAGTAAGTTAAAATTTGACTCGTCGAATCTATTTTTTGACGCTGCCTATTGAATTTAATGGCTATTACCGGATCCATGTGGCGATTTGGCCCAAGAAACAAATTCCTATGTTAGTTATATATATATATCATAATTTTGTGTAGTGCAAGCAAAACTGAGTCGTGATTTTTAGATCCCCAACCCTCTCATAATACACCAAACTAAAGTTGCTCGAATGATATCATATTTGACGCATGCTACGCATATACAATAAAGCGAATTCGATATGGGTAGACAAATTCCGGATGCGACGTAGTTAAATTTTATGGAACATAGACGCACACTTATAATTAATCATGTAACACCAGGAAAGAAGTATCATGAGGAATAAATAAAACAATTACTTTGTTTCCCCACTATTTTATTTCTGACCGTGACCGGTTTCGGTAAACGACTGACAGTCATCAGTATATCTCCGTTCGAGAATGGAAAAAATTGTGCCGAAACCGGTCACGGTCAGAAATAAAATAGTGGATAAACAAAGTAATTGTTTTATTTATTCCTCATTGAATAACCTCCACAAAGTAGAAGCTGAGACAATAATTAAACAAGTATCATGCTTCATGTCGCCCATTGTTACCACAGTGAAATTGTGGTTTTATAATTGAAGCTGAACAGTCGATTAAGAGACTGAGAAAGAATCGCAAATTGAACAATCATGTTGATAAAATCAAAACCTATATCTTACTTTTTCCTTCGTACACGTATCAATTATTATTGTACATTTCAGCATTCTACATCATATATTAATAATTATACAATAGAATCTGTGGTGTAGACAACACCTCTTAATAAAATACCGATATCGTTCAACTGTGTTGTTCAACTTGTTTTAGTATTGATCAACAAGGTAGAGACACATGGTTAAACAACATGTTGAAGTGTATATTGGGACTTAAGACAAATTTAGTTATTAAATTACATTTCGCATTATTGTGCTTCAATCTTGGGACCCAACAATATAAAATTAAAACTTTAAAAATGCAACCAGTAAACAAACAAAGTTTTACGTGAAAATTTATTCCAAATTCAATTTTCAAAAAGCTATTATTATAAAGACGTCATTTTAATTCAAAAAGAAGACTCTTCCTAAATTATTAACCACTGTCTCTTTTGAGAACTAACTATTGGAAATTTACATTTAAATTAGAAGATGGCAAAAAAAGACTCAAACTTTCAATAAGTTGTATAAGAAAATACTTTATGCTTAAGAAAAATGTAGATATTATATTTAAGTTCAATAAGTTTTTATGACGTAAAATATCGAAAATCTGTTATGGAATTTTGATGTGTGCAATTAACAAAAGCGAATGTAGGTACTACGACAAGCCTACAATTATTAACTACATTCGTTGTCCATTAGATGCACATTTGAAATATAAATGATTGCGACAAAAATAGCAAATTGATTTTATGTAGGTAATTGACGGTTATTGTTAATTAACCTTATAACCCATGAAGCATTTATAAAATGAATTAATCGGTGAATATTTAATAATTTTAGGAGAAGAGATTTAAATTAAATGTTCAAAAATAAATATCCTTGCAGAGTTTTGTTTAATTGTTTTATAATTCATTCCTTTAAAATTTTTCAATTTATAATTTAAAACAATAAAATTTACGTAATATGATACAAATTGGATTCAATAATTGCTTGTTTTAATGAAAAAAGACGATGAGTAGCTTTATCAAAGCTAAGATGACCTTATATTATAAATAACCAACTAAAATTAACTCTAATATAAAAACTATTACATTTATAACATACGTGTAATTTGAATTTGTACCAACAACTCATAGCCAAAATGTTTTAAGGAAAAATAATGTTTCCAGAAAAATAAGAGAAATCGTCAGTAAAACGCAATTTTATTGACAATTTTATGTAACGTTACTCACATATCCGTAACATCTTCGACTACGCACAAAACAGTTTGGTATATTATTTTTACAAAAAAATTAGATATAAGATGTGCAAATTAAATAATGAGACTGCCAACACTGGGTCTTAGCCACCTTATTCGTCTGACTTATGTCTTGTGTTTTTAGGCAACATGAAAATTCGGACGACACGCAAAGGTGTCCTATATTCAAATTCTTTAATCCTACACTATAACTAAGAAAATTTGAAATGTAAGTTAATATTTTATTATCAATATTGTCTATACTTGTATATTTCTAGGGATTCAAGTATGTTTAATTTTTGTCATTTTTCTGCTAAGCGTAAGATTGTCATATCTTCTATTTTTGGGAAGGTATATTGTTGTTCTCTAACATAGTTAGCAAAGATTGAATCAGTTTTGTTTGTGATGAGCGATCTTAAATGTTCTCTATACCTTGTGCGGAAGTTTCTGCCTGTTTGGCCTGTATATACACTTGGGCAATCTTTGCATGTTAGTTTGTATACACCAGATTTATTGTATTCATCTGTATTTGTCTTCGTATTAAATAATAAGTTGGATAGATTGGAAGTTGAACTAAAAGATGTTTTAATGTTAGATTTATATAAGATATTAGCTATTGTTTGGCTAATGTGGCCGAAATATGTTAACCATGCGAATTTTATGTCATCAATGTTGTTCACAGGAGGATAAATGTTTTTAAACACTTCTTTTCTTTTTCTTCATTAACGAGCTGATAAGCTTTTAATGAAGTTTAGGGAGGAACCATTGTTGAGGGCAATCTGTTTTATGGTGTTAAATTCTAAATTTTGATCTTCTTCGCTCTATACTGCCATTTTGTGTGATGCTGGATGGTTGGAGTCGATAGGAATTGTGCTGTCTGTAAATGCTAGTTTCCTAAATATATTGAATTTTAATTTACTTTTATGTTTGGTTATTATTAGATCTAGGAAATTTATTGATTTGAATTGATCTGAAAATTTCAATATTACATATATATTTCATGAAAATCTTGGAATATCCGAATTGAGAAGGTGATGAGTAGTTACTTTTCTGAAATCAGTTCATGCTGGACTTTTACTGATTTCATAAATTTGGGAAATAGCGGACACCTTATTGCACAGGCATAGTTTCATAAGATCAACATTCTTTTCCTTTTCTTGAATCTGTAACAATAAAACTATCAAATTCTTATTGAATTTTTACTTTCTTTATTAGATCGGTCAATCCAGAATCCTTCATTATTGGATAAGTTCCATTCATTTGCTAAGTTTTGTGAAAGTATAGTAGGTATATGTAATTTTGATTTATTGCAATCATTATCAAAATTATTAATTTTCGACTTTTCATTATCAAAATGAACAAAAAATTGTTTTAAAGATTCTTATTAGTAATATAGGACATTACTCCCAATATTAAAATAATTATAATTATGTTTAATAATTATTTTTAAACATTATAAATAATTGTAATAATCGTTTTAAGTCAGTCTATTTTATGTCTAATTATCGAATAATCTATCTTAAAAAAACCGTAACTATTTAATTAAGATAATTATTCAAATAATTTCAATAAGCAACATATCGTCGCTACTAAAATAATTCCGCTTATCTATAATTTTCAAAATTTTATGACGGACAGTCGCACGAACGTTGTAGTGATTGATTTTAAAACTGTTCCGGTTTTTGTATCGAACAATAACAAACGTATCTGCAGAAAAATAATTAGCACATTATTTCTTGCTTTTTAAAAACCACTAATTGAAAATCACAGCAAAAGTGTATATCTTCTATTTACTGTTAATTAAATAATAAAACTAAATATCTAAATATAGGAACTATTAATTTTTAAAGTTTATTGATTTATGAGCTAGTTTATAGCAAATCTGGGGACTTTATTAATTTTTAAAGTCACTAGTGACTTCATCATCTTCCTAAATAAAGCACCATCTGCATAAATTCAATTCAGCTACAAAATCAATATTTCATTCTAAATTACATTGTTTTTCTATCTAGTTTGGATGGCGGTACATTACATATCTCAGATAAGAATCTTTGTTGCTGCTGTATAATATATTAAAGATCCTATATTTATAATATCATAGATAATTGCTTAATAACATATATATTAAACAAACAGGATCACAGATTCCTAATCGCATAAGAGTGGCTGATTAAAGATGTCAGCATATTATATAATTATTAATTGGTTATTCAAACGTCATTGGAGTATTTAATCCGCGTAGTAATACATAAATAATAATTCAAAAACTATTCTAAATAATTTATTTTTATTAGCGTGACTAAAAAGAAATTGTAAAAATTTAGTTATTATGACAAGTGGCGCCTTATTTTTTATTTTTAATTAATCATTTTTATTCTTTAATACTCGACAAATGTCAATCTGTTATATACCATTTTCTACCAGAGGTACCAGATCAAGTACCAGATGAGCTAAAAATATGAAAAGAAGAAGTTCAATACTCAATAAAGTATTTTACAAGTCGTAAAACAGTAGGACCAGATGAAATCCCATGTGAACTCCTAAAACTAATTGATGAAAACCACCTTAAGACCCTATAGCAGGTCTTTTTAATGAAGTATACTTATCTGGAAAAATATCGACACTGTGATAAAATCTACCTTCATAACACAAGCGAAGAAAATCCAAAAAAATGCAGTGACAATGAATGTGTAAGCTTGATAAATCGCGCCCTAAAACATTTACTAAAATTATACACAAGAGAATCTACAATAAATTAGAAAAGGACATAAGTAACACCCAATTTGGTTTCAAGAACGCCTTTGGGATAAGTCTAGCACTATTCAGTTTCAACGTCCTAACACAAAGATATTTGAACATAAATTATGGCATGCACGTCTGTCTTATATTTTTAAAGTTCTATACAATACTCTGATATACCTACTCAAATAACAAAATATCGACTCACGAACTATGCAGGTTATCGAAGCATTATACTGCACCAAATAGCTTTTTAACCCAAATAGATAATGACGTCAGAGATGAAATACAAATTAAAAGAGGAATAAGACGGGGTGTATTTTGTCACCTATCCCACATGTTATCTAAAACCTGTCTTCAGGACAGCTTGGTCACGATATTAATAACTAAAATTGCAGATATCCCAGAAACCTCTTCAATACTTCCCGCGAAGACCTGTTAACGAACATATCCATAAGATGTTTTTAGAAATTTCTTTTAATAGGTCTTAAAAAAATATCTTAAAAACAACTTGAATCCAGCTTAAAATATTCGCAGTTGATAAAATTTATGTAAGTTAAATGATAAAAGAAAAATAGTAACATATGCAAAATTTTCCGACAAATATTTTGAAGAATTACAAAAAAAGAAAAACAAAAACTGAAAATTAAAAAAAAAAATAGGAAATTAAAAAAGTCGAAATTATTGTTACATGCACTAAATTTTTAGATAAACTATTACTTTTACTTATTAAGAATTAAAGAAAAAACTGGAAAAGCGGCAGGACCTCTTAAAAGAAAGTCTTAAACACTTCTTGAGGATATCTTCAACAAGAGATTTTTATAGGATGTTTTCAATTCATCCTTGTGAAGTCTTAATTTATAATTATTTTGAACAAGACATATTGAAGACATATTACAAGCATAGGGTATTATGTGGAAGTGACATTAAAGCAACAAATACTTTAAAGGCTTTTTTATATTCACGAATTTTGAATTTCCTTCGAAATATTTGTTGTATATTTCTGAAATACTTTAGTAAACACATTAGAGTAATTTCACGTCAGTTCGGCAGTCCATGTCACAGTGGGTTCTCCGATTGCACTCAAAATTTAATGACTACAAAATATGAAGATTCCCAAAATTTCAGCCCCGTACTCCGTATGTGCCGTTTTTTTTTTGAGATTTTTATTTTAAAAAGTCATTTTTTACCAAAATTTTGTATTTTGACACTAAAAGTAGTCCAAAAGAATTTCAAATACACGCAGTTTTTCGGTATATTGAACCCCAAAAATTATATCTCGCTAAAAATGCAACAAAACTGCTGATTTCTGCGAAATTTATGAAATGCAAGAAAACTTAATTGCGACGTTACTTTTAATTTTTAACCTTGTTCGAAACAACTCAAAATACATCCTCTTAAATTAGAAAAAATTAAATTAATCCTTTTTTCACATACATTAATTATACTCCATTTTTAAAGTTTTTTGACATTTTCACTACGTATGGTTAATGTATAATTTTTGAGGTGCAATATATCGAAAAACGGATAACTGCATTGTTTTCTATGGACAATTTCCGATCGATTACATGCATTTGAAATTTTGGTAAAAAATGACTTTTTAAAATTAAAATTTCCAAAAAAACGGCTTATGCGGAGTACAGGGCTGAAATTTTTGGAATATTCATATTTTGTGAAATCGATTGCTGAACTGACGTGAAATTGCCCATTATACAATTTTTGCTTTTTCTATTTTCGATTCTCTTTTTTTAATTTTTCTGTACCTTTTAATAAAAGATTTCATAAATTTTTACTGATTTTCCTATTGGGTACAAATAAACAAACAATTTTCTATATTTTTCCAAATCTCGTTAACATTTTAGATTAATTCGGAGAAAATATTTCAAATCCGTAGATCTAAGGAAAAATTCGTACCATCTCTAACCACGGATATATATTCCTATGTCTATGTCTCTAACCAATAAATTTGCAACGTATTTGTTTTAAAACTTCCCCCATCCATATTGGCCGGAAGCTAACGAGCTAAGACGTAGTCACCTAAGTTGCTTCTTGTTCTTCTCCTGGTTCTCCTGTTTCTAAACTTCACTAGTCCAGTCACTGTGCAATTTTTAACGTCAAATTTTGCACACAAGAATTTTATAGTTGATCTTTATGTATTTTATGACGCTGAAAACGAATTTGTGAATCAAAGTTGTCTAAAATGACCGCGTTTCGAGTTATCGGCCATTTTTATTTAAAAATAATGGCTTTTTTAACTATTTCGTCAAGTTTTTTTTATAACAAAAAAATATGAAATCCAATCAAAAATGTTTCACACAAAAGTTGGAGATAACGTTATTCCGCGTCGAATTACGTCAATTAGAAGTTGATTGGTGGCTTGGTGCCTTGTATACGGCCTATTTTGGTCGAATTTAAAAAAATAGATTGTCTATTACTCATGAAACTTTGGTTGCTCTGTTATATTATGTATGCTAAAAGATAGTATTTTTGGAGTACTTTATTTTGATTTTTAATTTTTCTTCACAACCCAATTTTTTGCGTTAAAATCCGCCAGTTTGTAAAATCGTATTTTTGCAATTGTGACGCGAAAAATAGGTGTTGTAACCCCTAACCTAATTTAATTAAAGATTGTTTCAGTATCTATTTCAAAATTGAAAAACAAACGTTTTCGTCCAGAAGAAAAAGTTTGGTACCACTTTAAAAATTTGGGACTTCAGAAAAATTCAATAATTTTGATGTTAGAAAATTGAAATTAAAATTTAAATTCATGTTGAATTTCATTATTTAGGAGCCGAGATATATTATTTTAAACCTTTTTGGGCAAAGCTTCCATCCTCAGTAGCACACTAATAAGAAGCCCAATCCGCCCAATCTAAGTGTCAGTTATGTATATTTCTAGCAAATTTTTATTTTCGATTTCTCGGTGACATGGTCACACACATTATCATTATCAAAACTTATTAAATTTCAAACTCTGTCCTTACTATCGAACTGGGTAGAAATTGCTGCTGACCTCTATTCGTTGAAGTTTGAACTTCACTTGAAGAAGAAAGTTGGATCATCTTGGATGTCTTTTTCGGATATTTTCCAGATAACCTTAAATTGTGTCACTATGACATATTCATAGAAAATTGATTACTGATTTCCATGAATTTGATAATCCAAATGCATCATTGCGCGTATTTAAATTGCCTCCCTCTTCTCTATTTCCAAAGCTTCTTGAAAAGGGACAATCTTCGATGGATGACTAACAGGTTGAGTCAGTCAGTCAGGGGCCGGATGCAACTGGCAATAGACCATCCAAGGAGGACTGGCTGACTGCCAAGAGGGTGATCACGTTTGGAAGGGTCAAATGGGCCGTACACTCATTTGAACCCTTCAAATCACCAGGCCCAGATGGAATTTTCCCATTATGCTGCAGAAAGGTTCGGAACTACTGTGGCGAAGGCTCTGCGGGATCATAAGGGCCAATATGGCCCTCCACTACTTGCCGAGATCTTGGAGACTTACCAGGGTGGTTTTTATACCAAAAACTGGGAAAACAGACTATTCTCGTCCAAAATCATATGAGCTATTAGTCTCATGTCATTTGCACTAAAGACAATGGAGAAAATCATGGATAAGCATATTAGGGAGGGGATATTGGTGCCTTATCTACTGCCCAGAACTAGTATGCTTACATACCATGACAATCTACAGAGACAGCACTCAGTCTTCTAACAAGGAGCATTTGACAATACAGACTTTAACTCCATAACCGCTGCCCTAAGGAAGCGGAGGCTGGAGGAAACTAGCGGCAGGTGGATACACTGCATGCTAAGACAAAGGATTGCAGATTAGACTGTAGCATCCAGGGTGGCTGGCGGATACCCTCAGGAAGGAGTTCTCTCACGCTTGCTGTAGAACCTGGTCATGGATGGACTAGTGGAGAAGCTCAGCAATGAAGGCTTCTCTTCCCTCGGATACGCAGATGAATTAGTCATCTTCGTTGAGGGAAAATTTAATAACACGATCAGGGAACGCATGCAATGTGTACTGACCATGGTGAAGAGATGGTGTGATGGGGAAGGACTGAAGATGTCATCCCCTAAGACCATCATAATACCTTTTACACGCAGAAGGAAATTTGAGGGCTTAGAACCTCTTTTGAATGGAAGCAAATTGGAAATGTCGGGGGAGGTAAAGTACCTGGCAGTGATATTTGACTCCCGACTAACCCAGATTCCAGAACCGACATATCTCAAAAACCATACTCAAATCGGAAATTACCCTTGCGGTGATTAGACGAATGTATGATAGACAATGGGGGTTCAGACCAAGGATGGTATACTGGCTATATACCAGAGTGGTCAGAGAATTGGTCTGTACCACGGTGACACCAGTTGTTGACTGTGTGGTATAGCACCAGAATCTGCACTGTATATACTATACCGTTGTGATGCACTGGATGGCAGAAGACAGCTCATATTTCGAACAGGTAAAATGGTAAAAAAATTCCCGAGAAGAGGTGCTATTTGAAGATAAGGACTCTAATTAATTTACAATGGGACTTGTTTTAGAAGAAAAATCATTATGTAAGTTTATAAATTGATTTGTATTGTGGTTATATGAACGCAAGGTTATTGAAGGTAAGTAAATCTTCCTCTAAGGTAATGCACACAAATTCAGAATTTAATTTTTTAGAATAATTTTTGCAAAAAATCTTGGGACACACCATGTATCATTGAACCTTTATAACCCTATTTATTAAACATTAAAGGATACTGACCCATTTTTCCATATGTGAGTAAGAGTTTCAAAGTTTAGTTTAAAAATGACAACCTTTTCACATTAATAAAAAGCAACTTGAAAAATATCGTTATAGTTTTATTTATTACTTACAAAATAAAATATACATCATAATCATGGAATGCTTTACAGACTTATATAAACTATCTTAAAATATATTTGTACGATTTTTTTGAGTGTCTCGGTACTTAAATTTAAAAACAAAATAATTCCATCTGTATTGACTGCGTTCCAAAGAGCAATATTCAAAGTAATTTAAAAATAATACAAATTTTTTATCACAGCCAATCAGAGAGAAATTCACTTCAAAAACTCGTTGAATTAACATTCGTTCCCGCACTACTTATGGCACTTCTACACAATGCATGTAACTTGATTATGTAAGAAACCAACCCAAATTACATGCAGCATGCAGAATTGCTATTATTATAAAATTTACACAGTAAAATATAGAGCTTCTTTAGAATATGTACATACACATAAATATCCAGATTTATATACAGACAAATATATTTTGATTATTCTAATTGATTCACTTAATATATACGCACCTATACATATGTTTGCAAAAATGCATTTATTTGATTATAAGGCGATTCGTGTAAATAAAGTATTTCTCTTTACATAAAGACTCCGTTGGCGACTCAAAAATAAATCTTTTAAAAGTCCCTAATGTAGTATCACAATAGTTTTCATTATTTATGTTAAAAATCTTATATGAAAGTTATAACATAATAAATTATGTTATAATTGAGCTAGAAGAATCAAAGTAAAAATATTCAATTAGATAATTAATAAAAAATTTTTGTATAAAATAGAGAGTTGTATGACTTCTTCGATAAATTTTTAGATGTGGAATCGGAAAAGACAATTACATTTAAAAATGAGTTTCTTTTGTTGTTTTCAGTGTTCGATCGGCGAAAGCTAATTGGCTAATTAACATCACAATTTAACATGGTTCGTCACAATATTACACCAGGTCCAATTACTTAAATATAAGTCTTTTTGATTTTTTGTAGAGTACCATCGCTTGCTATATTTAAATCTTTACTAGCATCTAAATTGTCCTTTTTTGGTGGTGGAGGTGGATTTACCACGGGTACATTTAAATTTACTGATTTGTTTGGCCGTCCAGAAAGAAAGTTACTTTGAGTCCCACTTAACCTAAAAAAAAAACAAAACATCAATGTCTATATTTTTTTAACAGAAAAAAACATCAAAAACTGATTTTTTGTAGGATCTATCTATCCATTACAAAAATTAATTAACAAGAAGTAGGAACATACAATAAAACTTTCAAGAAAGAAGAAATAATAATTCAACTAAAAAAATATTATATATGTGAAAATTAATATACAAGTTTTTTTTAATTGTCAATATTTGGGTAGGTCTCACTGTTAACTTTTCTGTTCAAGCGAAATGAGTTCTGCTGTAATGTGCATTTATGAAGTTGCAGTTTCAATCTGTGACATATGTACTAGAAACTTAATTCTTATTATTATATATCACTCCAAAGATTTCAATTTACAGTCAAGAAATTTGATGAACATTATTTTAAGGGAAGAAGACATGCCCAAATTTTAATTTTCAATGCTATTATATCCGTTTTGGTTTAATTTAATTAAACACAGAATTGCAAACAATGTCCACTGTGTAAATTGAATTGTTCTAAGGCCAATCAGACCATGCAAATTCAATCAAGGCTTTTATTGTGATATTAGGACTTTTGAGATAGACAATAAAAAAATTGGTAGTCAATATGCAAATAGATTTGTAATAAAAAAATTCTCAGCAATTTATTCTTTGCTAAGTTACCTTAACCATTAATATTTGTATTGATGTCAGATGATGATGATCAAGTAATGGTCAGGGATTTCTAAATAAATTTTCATACACAGAAAAAAAAGTAGTTTAATTTCTAAATCTCAATTAAAAATAAATAGAAAAGTATGTATTAAAATAATGCCCCTACAGAAGAGAAGAAAACTGAGATGAAAGAGGAATTTTATAAACAATTAGGAGAGGCCTTCCATAGAGCACAATCAAGAGAAGTTTAAGTTATATTATGATATGCTAATGCAAAGATAGGTTAAGGAACAGAATATAAATCAGTAATTGGAAAGCACAGCAAACATCTTGAAAGCAACAAAAATGGAAGAACCCTGACTGAATTTGCTTTAGAAATTAAACTAGTAATAAATAGAGAGCAACTATTTATTAGGATATAAATAAATCACAAAAATTGCAAATTCTAAATATACAGAGAAAATATGAAAAAGCACTTGGGAGATATTGTAGAACTAATAAATATAACTGAGTATAATATAAACAGTAGTTGGAAAAATATAGAAGAAAAGAAAGAGTAAAAACTGGAAAACAAATATTAAAAAATAAAAAAAAAAAAAGAAAACGAAATACATGGTTTGATAAAGATTGCAAAGAAAACATTAGAGAGAAGGGAAGCAAGCAATAAAACTCAATTTAAAATATTTCTTGGAAAAAAATTTTTAGTGCAAATAGTCATTTTAGTGAGAAAGAAAATATTTAACTTATGGAATAAATATTTAAATATAATTAGTGGGAAATAATTAGGTGCGAAATGTTGAAGGTCAATGTTACATAATTATTAATAATGTATAAGTACCCAAATAATAGTTAATTAAATAAATCTAAATTTGCTGATTAAATTATACTTTCATTCATGGTTAAAATTATAACATATTGTTATGGAGTTTGATTAAGATTTTGGTCATCTTTTAAAATTGATGACTAAGTTTCCCAGCTCAAATATAATTTTAAAGAAAACTTGATATTTTCAATATTAATAAAACTTTTTACAACATTTAAATAAATTTAAATAAAAGTTACCTATACAAAGAGACTTATTAAGATATTCTAAAATGGAGTAGAGCATTAAACGAAAGATAAAGTAGTCTTTCGCAGGGGAGCTTTGAAACACAAAGCACATAGATTAAATTATATGAAACTAAGAATAGCATGGGAAAAGTGTCAGAAAAATATAAGCTTAATTCAAGTGGTTTATTGAAAACTTAGTGGATGGTCGGAACGAGCAGGAGCAGGTGAAATTTATCAATTACCTACCTAAAATTATATTAATTCAGAAATTAAGTTAGAAGTACTCATATGCTCATAATATGTTGTTTAAAGAATTTAAACTTAGGACCATATCTTCTATAATCCTAGGCTGAGAAACTATATAAGTGTTTGTACATATTTTATTTTTATAACCAATAATACCAGGGTGGTTCAAATATAAATGGTAATTTTGCTGGTGTACTCAGTACGTATTTCCGAGCAGGTAGAGTAGGAGGTTGAAGTTTGATGTGTTCGAAATGGGGAACTTGCTTGGGCTCTGCTCTGTCCTCATTATAGCCATGTCTCCTTTGTTGCGCAACGAATTATTATATTACATTACCGCAGAAGATGGCACGTGAGATCGTTCCGAAACGTCCGATACATAGTTCTTCTAAGAACTCAAGTTACAACACGCGGGGTAACCGAGAATCCTTTTTCACATCTGATACAACAAAGAGGAAAAAAACTTTATATTCACGTAATGATACTACGAGATTATCGAACACATGGAAACCAATAATCAATTTCATCCGCATATGTAAAGATGACACGAATATTAGATTAGTTCAAAATGACATCCAAGATGAGCAACTTTCTCCAAATAAAAATCAAGTTCCAAATTCTTCAATTAGAGGTCAGCAGGAAACTGCATCTTTGCATCGACTGCCAAGACGATCTATAACTAGAAGTGTAACTCGCAAAATGAACCCAGTGAGCTTTGATAATGGCTAGTAACATCTGGTCGAAACGGCAGCCGAATTTTAAATATAATACGCGGGAAATCCGAAAATTTTATATATATATATATATATATGAGGTGTGTTCAAAAAGTATCGCGAATTTTGAATTTTCGCGGGTTACGTATATTCGAATTTCGATTTTTTTGTGGCGTTATGTTGGTACTCATGTCTC
>JAODAH020027523.1:0-11931 GCA_027574865.2 Coproporus ventriculus
AAAGCATCGATTTACTTTATTGATAGGCGAAGGAGATATCTAGAACACAAACTTCTCGTAAACTGCAACTGGCGTCAACTTTACCGATTTTTATATCTCGCCGCTCGTCAGTGATTTATACCATCAATGGAAAATTATTTCAAACAGTGGAAAACTCAGATGTAAACACATCATTCACGATTAGAACCGCATTCAGCATTTTATCGAAATTAGATTAAGAAAACGACAGTCTCCAATTTAAAATCTCCATATTTCTTTTTTTTTATTAACAAAAAATGTATAAATATTTAATCACAAAACTGTTCCATTATTCAAGAACGGACTTTTCAATTTTTTGATGGGGGCGTTGTTTATTTTATAAACAAAAACCTTTCGGGATTAATTTAAAATTATGTACAGTCACATACTTTTGATCTTTAATAATATTTACGAAGTAACTTTTTTTTGTTTATACAACAAACTGGGGACGATTATAAATGTAACAGTATTATTATTTTTTTTTATTTTTTGTTATAAAAAGAAATTAATTTGGTGTAAAATAATTTAATTATCTTATGCAATATTGTTGATTTAAAAAATTGAATACATGGTGGAAATACAGTAGTTAAAGGCAGTTACTTAACAGTGCAGTCGTTGCAAGTTATTTGCTCTAAACGGAACTTCGGTTCATTTGTTCTTTTCTCCACTTTCAACTAGACGACGGAACAAGGACACAAAAAACAATCCTGATTCATCACTCTGTCCTGTCACTCGGGTAGATCCGCTTCATTTCTTGCAAGAACGCCGTTGGACTACTTTCAAAACTTACCACCAGAGTTTCCATTTTATTTTTAAACGCTATCCAACTTATTTATAAAATAAACGAAAGAGAGAAAAGAGAAAATTTGAAAAAAATATATAAATAATATCTGGATGTTTCTCTTTTACAATTAAAATAATAGAAACAATTTCTAATATTTTCTTATTTGTTTGTAGGTGAGTTGATGGCGTTAAGGATTTCACAAGCCTAATTAAAAATTTACATTGTGCAGAGTTTGCAAAAGCTTTGAAATTTTCATGTAGGTACATAAAATTAAAATGTATACTTCACTTTACTCGGTGTTAATATGTATGCATATGTAATTTAATTTAAAATTTTCAAAGAAAATTAAATTTTCATTGTAATTTATATGAAAATATATTTGGACCTAATCTAAATTATCTGTACTCTTAAAAGTTTGCTATAATCTTAAGGTAAAGAAAAAATAGAAGTACTCTGAGTATGCCATTTGTGTATAACAACTCCAAATCCAATAAAATAAAAAGCTTCCTTCTTTTTAGATCCACTGTCATAATTTTTTTTATTCGATAACTTTTTAATTGAATTAATCCCCAACTTTCAAGAATGAAAACGATGTCAATGACACCAGGTGGCGTCTCTCCCTCATTTCTTTTCGAAAGATAATTAATATTAACTTGCCATCCTGTGAATGGTTCACGATAAATGCGCCCAGAATAAATTATTTCGAAATAAACTGCTTAATAACTTTCCCAACGCCCTTCCAATGGGCTGTTTTAAACAAACATCATCCCGAAATCTGCAAATTCCGCACCTCCGGGGAAATTAAACCTGATGAATATGTAAAATGTATACACCACAATCTTATATCACCTTGTAAATATCTAAAGTAGTTTAAGTTGTTCATTACATGTTTTCATGTAAATTTAAAATTAAAATTTTGATCATTACTAATAAATATAAAAAGGACATAAATTATTTTCTTTTAAATAAATTAAAAAATAAAAATCTTAGAAACTAAAAAAAATAGAGTAATTAATTTATGTGGCAATTATCAGTATAAATTTAGTTTGCCCCATGTTGGTCTCTACTTAAATTTGAATGATTCAATTACAGTTTCTAAACTATAATAAACTTCGTAAAATGTAGAACATCAGTTAAACCCCTTAACATACGTTAGTATTCCACTGCAGTGCTTAAACTTAAATTCGTTTCGAAAATATAATTTTCCTCTGAAAATCAACTGGCCAGAACTGAAGCGGTACTATGTTGTGTTAGTTAGATACAAATAATTGATAAGGGCGACTGTAAAGTGTCTGTGATACCGGAAGTTAAATGGGGGAAACTTATAATGACCCTCAGTACACACCGAATAATTTACATACGGTTACCTTTATTAGGCTTCAACTAACTGTTAATTGAAGGATACTTTAAAATACACAATATAAGTGCAAATTACGAAAACAAAAATTTCTACTTAGATTTTCCATACTTACCATTTTTTATAAGTTTTCGTCTTTAAGAACCAAAAATCTAGAAAATGAGACCATAAAATAAATAAAAAGTCGTATTTCATCCATTATATTTTCGTGAAAACTGTTTTATTTTATTTTTCTGATAAAAAGAAAATGCGCTAAAATGTATGCTGAAGCATGTTCAAGCAAAATATATCCATTATCACCTTCTAAAATATACATAATACATGCTTAACGATATAACAGCTTTTCTTTTTATCCTTTTTGCTTTTCATTATATACAAAATTATAATAACACATTTGATTGGTACTTTATAGGAAACAACAAAGGACTTGTAATCAATGGGTTAGCGTGTGCATAATGATTGCATTCCTTTTTACAATTTCCTTTTACAGTTTATGGCTTTGTTTGTCGAATGTTCATGTCATTAATTTCATCTTATAATCATCGATGTGTTTACACTGCAACGTTCCGTTCAAATTTATCTGGGGTTTAAAGCTTTATAAAACTTGGAAAGAGTTCCAGGGTTTTATAAAGCCTTAAAACCGATGAGAGTTGTAAAGTGTAATTATGATTATGACCTAATTCATTTAGAATCTTTTACGATTTAAATAGATTTTTTTATATATATTATTTCTTAAGATTTATATAATTCTCTTTTAAAAAAAGTCATATTGAATTTGTTTAAATTTAGAAGTGGTTCCATTTACCGATCATATTATGAATTATTACTGTTCATTTATTGTAATACAGATGGCACTATCATCAATGAAACATTTTTTGAAAGAATTGACTCTATATTTATATAATTGTAGATTTTAATATTATTTGTTCTGTTAAAACATATATAATTTTATTAAAGCTTCATTTAAATTTATGTATTCAATGAATTAAATTATGTTTAGTTCATGAAATATTTAAAAGGATCCATGTGTTAAAAGAATTTCGCAATATTGGTTTAAAGCAAGCAGTCCCAAAATAAACCCATTACAAAATAATTAAATTTTAATTCAAAAATTAAAAGTGACCCTTTCTTTGTTCCTGGATTTGTATTTTACTAAGGTAAATATTTGGCTCGTATTAAATATAATTATTACTAATCTTTAATTTTTAAATTCTTGCTGATCTTTGTGTTTATTCTGTTTTTTTTTATTATTTTATTTTAAATGAAATTGATTTCAATTTTGTATCATTCTACTTGTCGTTTAGTTAGAAGTCAGATTTTTGGAATAATATATAAAATTTATGTTTTCTTAGTAATTTGAATAATTCAGGTTAAATGAAGGAATGTTCTCAAATTGAATTTAATTTGTTGCGAAAGTTAAGAGCAAAGGGATCGTCCATCACTGAAATTTCTCCGGACAAGATCTTAGACGTGATTTTACATAGTCAGTGAATGGAGTAACTAGACGTTTGTAGCTGCATGCAGTTACAAATTGGTTGCATCAAAGCGTAACTTTAACAGAGTTCCCTAATTCGTTGGTCAACCACTAAGGCAGCCCCCCAACCCTCCGAAACAGAATATTAGATTAATAAACCGAGTCGTAATGAAGTAGCCATATTAAATATAATTTAAATTGTACATGCGACCTTAATAGGTACGCGCCCCTTAGGTAAATGAAGTTCACGCCCTTTCATTATAGTCTCACCTCAAACCGCTTGTTATCTCTTTAAATTCACATTACAGCTCACATAAAATGACCACGCATTTAATTTTTATTTAAAACAAGAATATTTAGAATTTCAATAAGGAAATCATTGAATTAAATTACACTATCCCCATTTCACCCCATCAATTTTCTCTATTTGATGGAATAAATTTCAATGCGTTGGATATCTTTCCGAAGCTTTTAAACTTTCAGGTAGAAAATTTCTACATAATGCAGAATTGAAAGCTTACTCAGAGCACCTATTTCTCGAAATTTTATTCAGAGATACTTTTCTTACCTGCACCTCGATGTAACTTTTAAAATAAAATTTTTGTAAGTGGTAGGGAGAATTAATTTCAGGTATTTGAATCTGAACCTTATTATTATGTAAGATGTTATCGTACATCCCTTTACGTAAACAGGTAGTATATTGAGGTAAACATAGTCTAATATAACATTGATTTATGATGATAGGGTTACTATATTCAGCACTTCATTACGTTAATATATTATTGTCTCCAGAATATACAGCTCCGTGCTCATTAAATTTCATTTTAAATATAATTTTGTCTTAATAAGAAAATATTCGCAAATTTTATCTAAAGGATTTTATTGCAATTCTAGTAGAATGGTTTCAAACATTGTTATTATTTTAGAATTTAATTTTTTTGTTTGTTTGTTTCTTATTCTTTTATGGTATGTTCATATTTTATAGTCTCGTTTAAAAGTTTAATCAAATACAACATTACCAATTTCATGGTGATAGTCTTTCACGTTTATAGTCAACGATGTGAACTGACATAAATTATGCTCAGCAATTTGGTTGAAAGGTATCTCGGGAGTTCAGTTTTGTATTTGAATGTAAAATGAAGCGTTACAAGAAACCCGGATACTACCTCAATTTATAATTTACCTGCATTGAGATAAGTTATCTCTATACATAATAAAAGATATTAATTAAATGTCTTTATTGTCTTATTAATTTAAACATCAAAGTTAGTGATAATTTTATTCAATTTACTTTACTTTTATACTTTGCAACTTATTGCATTTTCTTAAGATAAATCGTTAACTTTTTGTATATCGTTTATTTATCTACTTTGAAATTGAATAGCCCAAGATGAAGTCGTTAAACTAAATATCAGCTTAATGTTATGCGACAATGTAACTGTCGAAGCATTATATTTTACAACAAAATTGTACATTGTAACATTTTATGGACGTTTTCATTTCCAATTGCATCTTTTACACACTTACAACACTTTAAGAGATAAATGAAAACACTGCTGTATTAAAAGACGTGAATATGAAATTTTTCACCTTTAACTTACTTCACTACAACATTGATCATAAAATAGAAAATGCAATAATAAAATTATAACAATGAAAACAAATTAATTAAAAATAGGTTCCCGGCGGTTCCACCAAAAACTTCATGGTCTAAATATTAGTTGCTGTAGTTTTCAAGTTAGCGGAATTTAATATTTAAATCAAATGCATGAGTTTTGTAAATGTTTCCACAATTCATTATTCAATTTTAATCATTTAAATATTTATATAATAATTTTTCATTGTTTATAGTTTAAAATTCTTAACAGCATTTAATTCCTTCTTATTTAGATATGCAGTGAAGTTGCAAAGTTATTCTCGTACATTAAACACAAATTTACAACCCTTTGTTCTAAGTTTCGAAATTTACATTTTATTCATATGTTGCGTCATACTGTCTGTATGAAGGAAGACGATAATAAATTACTTTTCTTACAAACCGTGTTTCTTATTTTGGTAAGCGATTACGTCGGGATTCGTTCTAGCATTATTTGTTAATTGTTTAGATCATAAACAAAAAGAAAATTAAAATGCATAAGTAACGATTCATTGCGTTTAATAAATGAAAAGTTAATTGTGCATTAAATAGGAGGATTAATATTGTGATTCTGTTCCGAGTTTTGCGGGTTTGCATTGATGATGTTTATTATTTATCTGAACTGATTGACTCTTATGCAAATCAAACAGAAAGGATAATTAATTGTATAGACCAAACAGACAATATGTTCATGGTAAATTAGTTACAATGATCTTTACACCTATATTATTGTAATTTAACAAGTAATACTTACAAAAAATTGATTGCATGAAATTAAAATAACAAAAAATAAATAAATAAAGAAAAATCGGATATTAATAAAAAAAAAGAAACCAAACTTTATATAAAAAGAAGCAAAATTTTTTTAACGTATTATTGTATGGCATTGGATATTTTTCAGATTATCTTTTATTTTGTTAGTTGTAATAATAAAAAAGAACAAAAATCATTTCGGTAGTTTTGAAAATTTCTTCTTGCTTTTATCTGTTTTTTATATGAAATATAAATTAAATTATAATCTTAAATCACGTGATTTGTACACTAATAAGTGCTTTGTTGCTTCTTTTTCTGTATATAAATATTAAATTTATGTTGCTCTAAAATTTGCTTGTATAATTTATTTGAGCATCCCGATATTGATTCACGAATAGAAGTTATTTCGCATTTGCTCACAGCTTGTTTATATTGAATTTAGTATCTTAAATCTGCTACAGATCACGTATATTCAATATAATAACATCATACGTGCCAACATCTGCCATATCTGGTACGTTTGCGTTTCATGACAAAAGCAATACATTGAATAGTGCATTGTCTAAGAAATTCACACACTGAAACATTACATAAACTTCAATTAATCCTAAATTTTATAAAAATAGTACAAATATTTTAAGTATATAAATGAATAATGTGTGGTAAATCTCAGGAGAGTAAGTAGCATGTTTTAAAATTATGTGAATTGGACTTAGAAAGTATCACACCTGAATGAATAAGGAATAATTTAATTAATTCGTCCACAATCCCTTTAATTCATATATAATTAAGCAAGAGTTCTCAACCATTTCAACTTTAACTTATTAAATGGATCCTTAATGGAATCTGGAATGAATTGGACCTTAGATAAATTAACTAATTTTATGAAAATTATCTTATTTCTTGGAAAGGGGAACGATTAATGAATACCTGAGTGTCGCGCTTAATATACACATTAATTTCATTCAAGTATGTACTTACATGATTTTTTATTACGAGAAAATAGAGCGCGCAACTAATCTAGTAATGCAACTTTCCTATTACACAGCATTAAAGAAACACATAATCTAATAGGTGGAAGTACACTGTAAAAGGCAAGTAAAACTCAAGAACAGAAACATGTTCATATAATTAAATTCTATTCACGAATACACCACATCAAATAATTTCAGCTTTACCCAGAATAAATACGACCGTGCAACATCCACACAAATGTTCTTATTATCCCTATGCATGTTTCATTCGAAAAATAAATAAAAAGTTGACAAGATTAGGGTTAAATATCGTTTTTCGTGCGGTCTACGATTTAACTTATGGACTTATATCATGTTATTATTTTCTAACGCAATGCAAATTTAATAAAGAAGGTTCTTGAATGTGTTATGTAAATGCATAAATTCCATTGCGGCATATTTTCAGGTGCAGGAAATATATGAAAATATTATGTGCGCTACTAGAATTATGCCATTTTTGCTTTTCTTAACAGTCGGCGTGCAATTTCATAAAGTAGAAACGTAATAAAGGTCCTTTCTTTATAGCACCCATTTACTGCATTTTTGCTATAACACCAATATATTGAAAACCGTATTTTGCTTTTAGAATTAATTTTACTTTATCACACATACAAAATAATTGAAAAAATAAAACAATGGAGATATTCAAATAATATAATTAAAATGTTATATATTTTCAACCGATTAACTTAAAAAAAACTTATTGTTGTAACTAAAATATTTTTCCAGTTACATTTTTGCCTTAAAGTAGAATTTTAATGAGTAAAATTAAGCTATTAAATTAGCTTTAAGCAAATTTTAGTATACTAGAATTAAGATCCTTTTACTATAAAGAAGAAAACTTACAAAAACAAGTCTGCTTTAATTTTTTTTTCTATTCAATGCTAATGAGGTAGTAAACTAAAAAGGCAATTACGCGAAAATATACGGTACTTTCAAGTATAGCTTCCTTGAAGCATTTAAAAGAAACTCGATTTGATGGTGCATGCGCCGGGACTAATAAAATTCCTCTTTCATCTTTAACTTCACAATTTATTTTACTATATTTAGCAATACTAACATATGATACATATAAAGATTATTTTAAAAGTCTTAATTTTATTTTATTTAATAATTCCATAAATACTACGCAATCTCACCAGCTTCACCTTTACATTCTACCTACAACTATTGAAACTCATATGATACAAGATAGTAAAAGGAAATCAACGAATATGAATACAAATATTTTGTTGTGATAAGCGAATATTTAGGAATGTAGGTTATCGTGTTGTTGTTTGGTCACTGGTCGGTAACAGTTGGTGATAATCCTGCAGTTGCTATTTCCGCCACCTGATGGCCACTTCCGTTCTCTGGACAATGCGGCTTACCTGCTTTACTCTACTTTAGTTCCGGCACTGTTTCAAAGCGGAACTTATTAGTTCGGGTTCCAGTTCAACAGATTTACATAAATTATGTCGGATACACGTTCACTTTATCGTCCTAAACATAATAAAATAATCACCAAATTAGTTTCAATGCACAACACAGCACAAATCCTTTTTAAATTAATTGCATAATGTACATCCTATGCCTGGCACAAAGTAATTTAATAAATTAATTCACTTTAACTAGCCATTTTGCTACAGTTTTATAACAAAGCTGAATAAAAATTAAAATCTCTTTAATTTGATATAAATTTATCCTTTAAAACTTTTGATATAACATAATTCAAAGTGATTGCATACATTTAATATATTGCTTTAATTAGAGAAACTTGAAGCTAGGCGCATCTGCCTTCTCTCTTTTTAGAGGTTTAAAACAACGAATAATTAAAAAAATATTTATTAAACAATAATTTTTAGAACATAAATACTTTATGAAGAATCTTTGTACAACTTGAAGCAGCCTAGTATGCTACTTTACAAAATTTGTTTGCTAAGTAATTTAATTTTCTTTTTTCTATTTTCGATTTGTATGCATGTACGAATACAATGTTCACAGAAAAAATATTTTTCGTTGTCAGCATAAATATGGTTAAACTGTCAAAAATTAATCTCATCCCAACAGAAATAAAAATAAAAACCTTTCAGTGAAAGACAATAGCACACATTGCATGAAATCGATTCGGAAATGCGTACACATATAATCGACAAACAAATATTTACAGATATTATTCAACAAGGAAAAAGCTCACACAAACACATTAAAGCATAAAATTTCCATTATTTATTTAAATAAATTTAATAAAAATATTGTTAAAGTTTAAAACAAAAAATTTAATAAATTAATTTGAGCGGAATTATAAAATAATTTTAAATTAGTGAAAAAGAATATTTTCTATCTAACAATAGCTCACCACAACGTTAATTTTGGAGGAAACACGTTCTAGTAACAAATTTTAAAACCTGTTTACTTTTTTAATTATTTAACAGTGAATGTACCCGGTGGTTGGAGAACTCGTATACGTGTTTGATGTACGTTGGTGTTGTTTTTGAATTCGTATGTGCAATTACACATACACCCTGCACATAATTGTGAGCACACAATTCGACCATGTGGATTTGACACCACTCGTATCCACACATAAAAGTAATTTTTAAGGTATAAACGGAAGCGAAATTACACAAGAACACCCAAAATTGATCAATTTATTTATTTGGAAACGTGATTTTGTTTCATAATTTTTCTTTTAGCTTTAGATTATAATTTATAGTATAATTTTCTTTTATATCCGAAGAGAAAATATATTGGATAGTTTTTCAAAAAGTATAAAACATCCTTAATAGCAATATAATATTCCTTTTGGATTGAATTCAAAAGAACATCAAGCCTGTTTTACCCTGAATAGTTGCACTGACCGGCGGGCGTTATGTATACTTCCTTCTTCCGGTAGCCGTCCTCTGGTGGTTGAGTACATTTTCTACACAAAAACGCACCCTTTTCACAAAGACGCAACATGCGCTTTTATAGCCAACCATGAAACTACATTTTACTTCTAGAAAATAGCTTTCTTCAAATTGAAATTTTATTTGGGAAAACTAACATCTCATATTAAAATTAGTTGTAAAGCATTCTATTCAAAAGAAAACGTGACAGTTCTCTGTTGGTTGTAATTATAAGAAATACACTTCATCTCGTTAGTCTCCTAATTATATTAAAATTAATTTGGTTTGCATGTCGTTATTGGGAAATGCGGAAGGCACAATCAGCCATATTAAACCGTGGTGGAAAATGAGCATCTTAATAAGTCTTTGAAATGAGGTTCGGTCACGCCACGATAAATTTCGAATGTTCTAAGCACTATTTGAACTGAATATTGCTTTATTATTAGAGAAGGTTTACTTTAAATTATATGGTTAGAAAAAATCAATTCGATATATTTTTTATAACTTATTGATTCAAGAAATTTAAATGAAACTCATCATTTATTCATATTAATCTCATATGTGTTATTAACACTAATTATTATGTAGATTTGGTGCAATTTCAATTTTCAGGGGAAAAAATATTTACAACTTTATTACATTTATTTATAAAAGAAAATAATAAATGATATCATATTCTTCGTTGTCACACAATCATAAATTATAACAAATTTTGATTCACAAAATATTTGTGTAAATCCGTAAAAATTTCGTTCAGTTTTTTTTACATTTATAGAATTTACATGACAGATCAAGAGAAATGTGCTTCTCTTAATGGTGCAAATTTGAGGGATTTCACAAAATATAAATCATTTCATCTATACGGGACACAAAAATACAAATCTAAATAGATAATGGGGATGTTATTTTCATAAATTTTTTATAAAAATTTCCTTCAGGTGTATTTGGCCTATGAACTCGTGTCACCGCTGATAAGTTTGTTTAAAATATAATGTCCCTTAGGAGAACATTTAGAAGTTATTGGATCTCATATAGTATATGTCTCGGTGGAGTTTAAAGCTTTTACACCTTATATTTCCACGTCTAAACCGCAATAACTCAACCATTTCTTATTTTTAAAACCTTATGATGGCCGCACCACTCCCAGCTAACAGGCCATGTAAAAGTATTAGATTACTGGTTCATTTTTCTTTAAGGAACTCATTTTTCTGACAAGCTTTTAAAAATAAACAAAAACAGAAATTATATTAACCAGTGATTGCAGTGAGTATTATATTTTATGCACTTAGAAAAGTTTTGATTACTATTATATAATAATGTGCTAATTTTAACAGATGTAAATGAATTATTTTTTATGCAATAAATTGAGTAATATTATTAAGCTTTAATCTCACTTATATTAATCATTGTTGGGAAGAAAACTGGTGAATGCGATAAGATATAATCTCTTAAATTTTAATACAATAGGATTTTTTATTAAAATGACATTTAAAGAATTCAAACCGTTTATATTAGGATCTTAGAACCTAATGGAAGTTCTGCAAGATGTTCAATGCTTTAAAAAATATTATTTTATGAATCATTTTCTCAATACGAAATTTTATAGGCTCATAACTTTAAAACGAATAAAGTAAATCAACCTTTATTTATTTATTTAATTTTGTTGAATTTCAACTATCTGAGAGCACTTTATTTTTTTTTAGAATAAGTTAGACTTCACATATATTCTCGTATATCAAAATAAAATTTCGTTTAAGCAGTTGAAAAGCTCTCCTGCCTTTATCAACTGCCCAACAGGTTACGGGCTCAGATCGTGCGAAATCGGAGAAGGATTGTTATTGTACATGTTATTTTTTCAACGAACATTATTGAAAGTAATAAACAACGCTGAGTACAGGCTATGTAAGTAGTTCTTTACATGCATTGTGTGTTTTACTTTACCGCAGTTAGAAGTTAGCAATATTATTATAATTATTTTTAGAGATGTACTGCAGATTATATTATATTTATAAAGTTTGGAGATTAATTT
>JAODAH020027531.1:0-26571 GCA_027574865.2 Coproporus ventriculus
TATATATAATAAAAATAACTCTTCTTCTGCCAAGAAGAAACAAAAAATATATTATAAGACCGCAAATAGTTTGATTATCAAGAAAAGAAGCTATAAAAAAATATTGGAGAAGACTTACGTTCAGCAATAGCTATAGCAGGCTGAAAATAGGAACGAAAAGATCTTCTTTATTTTTATATCCGTAGTATACTAGAAGATCAATAATTTAAACAAATCTTACAATAATTTTTGACGGCGAAGGGAATGAATTTTAAAGGATGTGATGTGAGCACAAACTATTAAGTGTAATCTGTTAAATTGACGGAAGTTCGCATTTGTGTAATCTGTCAAGGGAGCGAAAGTTTGCAACGGAAATGGAAAAAATCGCAAAATAGGGGAAAAGTTTTAAAAAATTAAAAATTCTCAAGAAACCGAAAAAATCGAAAAATTCAAAAGTGAAAATGTGAAAAGCGAAATGTCAAAAGTGAAATGCCAAAAGTGTAAATCTAAAAAGTGTAAATGTCAAAAGAGGAATGTCAAAAGTGAAAATGTCAAAAATGGGAATGTAAAAGTGAAATATCAAAAGTGGGAATGAAAAATTGTAAATGTCAAAAGTGAAATGTCAAAAGTGTAAATGTGTAATGGAAAAACGAAAATATTTTGAAAAATCGAATAATTTTGAAAAAATCAAAAATTTGAAAAAATTGAAAAATTTTGAAAAAATTAAAAAAATCTGGAAAAATTGAATAATCTTGAAAAAATCGAAAAATTTTGAAAAAAAACGATAACATTCCCCATCCATAATATTTTTTACTGAACTGGTTTCTTCAAAAATTCCTTTTAAAGTTGATGATTTTCTAAAGTTCAAGACTCCTTTCACAAAAATTATAAAAAATTATAGAAACAAAGCAATAACATTTCTGCTCATTTTTCTAAATGATAGTTATCATTCAAATAAATAATTTGTCTGTTGAAATTTCTATATAAAGAATATTACGTAAAGAATTTCACCCATATTAAATAAATGTAAAGTAAAGTGAATGAATCTTATCTTGGATTTCGTTTATATTTTTATCAATTTTTTTCTGTAATATAATAGAAAGCTGGGTGTGCTAAAAGTAGATTTAACTGAATCTCACCCCTTTCCACCCACTTCCCTCGCTAGATCTATTTTTATGTCAAATAATTATTTTTTAATAGAATTATTTTTATTTTCTCAAATTATTAAAATAAACATGAAAGTACGATTGATTATCAACTATGTGAATTATGATACTATAGTAATGACAGTTTTAAGTGTTTTTATTGCATTTACCGCTTTAACTATTTGTTTTACTTGCTCTTATTTCTAGTTGAAGCACAATCAATTCTTATAAATTTCGGAATGAATGCATTTTACTTAATATTTTCAGTTCACTTGATCTATAGATTAAGGATCAAGGTTGTTTATTTATTTGCCGCATTACATAATGCCACCGTTAAATTTCTATATTTCATCCATTCATAAAAAAATTATAAATAATTAGTTTAAGATAATGGAATAACGTGCTTCAAATAACATCACTTGTTTTAATTGATAATTTTGAAGAGAACAAATGTACAGAAAAAGATTTCTTGCTAGTATACAAGTAAATTTAATCGCACTCATTTAATATTTTCTGATCTTTTGAAATATCTTATATTTAATATTTACTTGCATTTGTTACAGATTATGATCAATGATGGTATGAAGATATAAATATAGCAAAATGAAGACTAATGAAGAAGTGGAAGATCATCGCAATCTGCTGGATTGGTCGCTTGCTACCCCAGCAGATTCTTCATCCAATGACACAGCTGCTTTACCAATAGATATGCGTTTTAATGAAGGACATATGCTATCTATAACGATTTACAGTGTACTTATGGTGTTTTCTGCAATAGGAAATATAACAGTTCTAGTTCTAATATTACGAAGGCGCAGGAAAACTCCTTCAAGGATAAATACGACACTTATGCATCTAGCAATTGCTGATCTCCTGGTAAGTTTTTTTATCAATTCATTTAATTTTATATTAAGATAAAAAATCAAGTATTCTTAAGTAGTAGTAAATATGACTTTTGGAATGTTTTTTTTTCTAATTTAAACTCTAGAATAAAATAAAAAATAAATACCTAGATGTACATTACAATGTGGCCATTAGACCGAGAACCAATTTGAAATTAGCCTATCATAACTAAAACAGAGAAAATAAAATCAAGTTACACTCATTAGTGTTCTCGGTGTCTTAATTAATAATTTAGTACACTACATGTTAACGTGTACACTTCCGCACTTCACTACTATACCAATTCAAATGGCTTAGTCCTTTTAAGTATTCTAATTATAGTTGTAGTATCCAAGAGCCGGAGAAAATTTAGGCTCGGATGTTGTTGTAGTCTTTGTTCATTGCTCCGGGCTTGTTTCTTTATCACTTCGTTGACGGTCTCCACATTCAAGTCCTTATGTAGATTGTCATTGCGCACATACAATGCCACGAAGTATTTTGGTCTGGAATCTTTGTATGACACTTCTATTGCTTTCGCTGGTACATCCCCATAATTGCTTCCCATAAGTCCACAATTATTTGAGGACGTGTTGATATATCAGGAGCTTATTATACACTGACAGACTCGAGTATGGACCCAGTAGCCAGTACATTTTGTGTATTTCAACTTGAATTCATCATGAGGTTTCCATCTCAGTCTAGCGTCCAATGTCATGCCCAGGTATTTAGCTGTATTTCTATAGGGCACAGAACGATGGTTAATGTACACAGGTTTATATTCAGTTCTCTTGTTGGTAAAATCAACGAGTATCGATTTCAATTCATTAAGTTGATTTGATTTTCAAAATCAACATGGTTCTGATTACCACGAAATAACAGCTGTATCAATCAATTATTCCATTCATTAAGTTTAATTCACCTTTTTTGTCCAATTTTCCATTTCATCAGCGGCAGTCTGTAGATTCGGCGTTGATTCAACGTTGTTGTCGCCAATAGCCATAATCGCCGTATCATCCGCAAATGTGGCAACTGCATTTTGTTCGAAAGTGGGTGTCACTTGTGTAGAGTTGATACAGCATTGGTCCCAATACACTTCCCTGCGTTACGACTGCACTACCGGCAGTAGTGATATTGTCCGATATGATATTGCTTCATGTGGTTGTTTCCCAGGTTTTGGGATCATAATTACCTCAACTACCTTCCATAGTTGCGGAAAATATTTCAGTCGAAGGGTTGCATTGATAAGATTAGTAAGTTTAACCAAAACTTTTTAGGGACTTCCTTAAGAACCTGCCCAGTTATAAGATCAAAACCGGGGATCTTCTTCGGATTAATATTCTTATCAATTTCATTTTTAACTTCCTTCGGGGCAGTTAGAGGAATTTCCATTTCATCTTGTCGAATGATTTCCGGATTGGAATGTTTGGTTGGAAGATACATTCCAGGTAGTTCGCAAATCTTACTGTCTTTTCCTCATTGTTTTTCGCCCAGCTACCATCTTCACTTCTTATAGGAGATATTGGCATGATTAATCTCTTTCTTCAGTTGTGAGGCAAGTTGATTTTTGGAATGTGATGCTCTTTTACTCATTTATTTATGGATTGATAACACCGGATAACACTAGTCATGCTACACTAACTTTGACAGCTAATACTATTTCAGCTGACTACCCTCATTATTAAACTGCACTGTTTCGTTTCAATTCGCCTCAGTTTTCTTGTGATACAGTAATGCTAATAACTAGTACTACGGCAATGTAAGCAAAGGAACGTTCGTCTGATCAAAAATTTTGTAAATACAATGAATTGTAATAGGATGGGATTTTTGTATCTAAAAGAAAAGATCCCCAAAATTAGTAATGCAAAGAAGAAAGAGGGTATTTTCGTAGTACCTCAAATCAGGTAGTTAATAAAAGATCCTGTATTCGATGAAAAATTGAGTGATTTAGAAAAACCAGCATGGAAATCTTTTAAGAATGTTGTTGCAATTTTTTTGGATAACCATAATGGTGAGAGCTACAAAGAGTTGGTTAGCGAGCTATTGTTTTTTGAAATATTTTAAATTACTTAAGAGAATAAAATTCTTGGCTAACAGATTTTTTATTTTTACTGCTAACCACCTATTAAAGTAAAAATAATAAAAATCCCTGCACGATAAGGTTTCAATTTTGTTTACTAGTGTAATTAAGTAAATAAAGTTATTATTATTATTGTGCAAATAAAGTTTATTCATTTACCTTATTAATAATTTCGAAAATATAACAAAAGCTAATTCTTTTGGACCAATCTCTACAAATGTGCAATTAATAAAATTTCAGTATGTTCATTGAGGTCTAAAAAATACTGCACCGTGTTTGCAATTAATTTACAATTAATATTTTATAATTTATCTTCAATCCCATTTACAGTGTTTTTAAATTGAAATTTTATTTAATTAATTTATGATGCAAATATGTATGTTATTTAAAAATTATTTTAAAATATCAGTTTTGTTAATTACGTTTAATATTTAGATTATTTCGTAAATCGATAGTTCAGAGAAAGAATTCTTTAAGCGACCTCATCTGAAAGTAAGTAAAAGATTCTGCTCATGCTTTAGGTTCACTCACACGATATTTGCTATTTCCATTTTTTCTTAGTAAAAAACTTTTTCTGCGCCTGAATGGAACCCTACCCCCCGATTTCTGTACAGTTGAGAGAACAAATTAATAAGTTGGTAAGCAATTCCAAGAACATCCGTTCTTTCACACAGCAACGAAATCGATCAGTCAAAATTTCCTTGATTTTATTAAAAAGTAGTCAAATATTCCTTCATGGTCTCTTTTTGAAACTTATTTCTGTTTTTGAAATGACGAAAGTAAAATTTGAATTTTATAAGGAAATTGGGTGGTTTGCTTCTAAAATTTAGAAATTCCCGAAACGTTCAATTTCAAAACTAAAGGCAGGAATTTTTAATCGGTCTCATGTTCCTTAACTTTTACTGGACCCATTGTTCATATCTGATATAAATTAAGTGGGCTTGATTAAGTTTCAAATTAGTAGTTAAAAAGAGTTGTGAAGAGAGAAAAAAGGTTTCAAAATAATAGCCGAACTGATTGAGAAGTATAAAGTGGACTTGAGAAGATCAAATTTTATTCAGCGACACCCAAAATATAAGAAAATATGCTCAGTTTCTCATTCCTTTTTTTGTCGTATACATGTGATTAATTAATTTCTTAAGTTGTTCAAAAGAAATCTGAAAAAGAATTTTTGATCTATCGTGCGGATCGCAGAATTTACAATAATCGAAACTAAATTAATCAATAATTATATTTCATGTATATATAGAACTTATGTTAAGTTAAATTGAATCTTTTGTGCAAATAATAAAATAATTTTAGTGAATTGGCACCCTCTAGATAAATCTTATTTCTACGTGAAGATTTTTCATAATAAGAATCTTACTCAACAATAAAATTTTCCCCGGTAGTTGCTTTGTTGTCATTCGATTTTCCGCAATTTGTACAAACCGAATTACCTACAAAAGATAAGCACTTAGAAGTTTTCCTTTTGTAACGATATATTAAGACATCACCTCGGAAAGTGAAATGTTTGTTAATTATGTTGTTATAAATTTGTTGGTGTGAATATAATGAGTATATTACATACGACTTGAGGTTTTTGTTTGTAACGCGATAACTCAAATATAACCAATCTAATTGAAATATATTTTTAAATTAAATTTTAAAATTTTGATTCTGGTAACTATTTTCAGATGATTACATTACAAAAGAAGCAGCAAATCTTTCGGTTTCAAGTGTTCTATTTGTTATTTGTAATACGAGTATTAAAAAAACTCGTCTTGTTAAACAAACACAATTTATACAATGAAATGTAAAGCGTTGAGTTGCGCAACACGTGGGTTTTAAAGGTACAATAAGTATTTTTAAAAGATTTTTCCTATTTCGAGCAAAATTATTATTTTTTAATTTAAAGTATTTTACATTTTTGAATTTGGACAATATAGATAGTACTACCAACCTTAAATCATTAACGTATCACTTTGTAGCACTGTTTTGGCTTAAAAAAGTTAATTTTGTATATGTTTGATAGAAAAAAATCTTAGTTATTTTAGTTTATTACCTAAAAGCATAATTAATATTTATTATATCTGCATTAAAATTCCGAAAAAAACTAATAAAACATTTCGAGATAAAATATATCAAAATATCAAACTCGCAGTGTTAAAATGTAACTCCTTAAGATTAAAGCACTCCCCTTCGGCTCGTACTTTAAACTTCGCAACTCGTGCATAAAAGCCTTCTTCATACACTAGTAATATGAACTACTATTTTATTTAGTTTAGAATTATTATTTAACATGAAATTAAACGATCTAATCAGTCCTCCATAAATATCAAATATTTGAGAAATAATGGACACTTTAATTTGCATAATAATGTTAAAATCGATGCGTGTGCTATAAGCATTCAATTATACATTTATATCAGAACATCCTATTTCAGGAAATATTCGCCTTAAAATATTTTAAAGTTATAAAACTAAAAAAAACTCGTTGCCAACTTTGTTTGCAAAATCCAGCCATTACAAATGAATAAATATAATACTAAGAAGTATAAGAATTATCAATTGATCTTGTATTATGTGCTTGAGTTTGCTTATTTTGTCAACTAATGCGATTTGCTCCTCGATAATGAACTCTCGCTTTAATAATGAATGAAAGTACTCTTAAGTTAATTACATTCTATCTGGTGGTATTGAACGTTACATTGTCGCTAACAAAGCGTTCTTTGTGCCTTCCGCTTGTATCCTTAATCTTCATAAATTTTAAACCTGGAGAGCACTTAATAAGATTTACAACCTATATGAATTTATAAATTACTTTTAATATGATTTCAAATTTCAAATACATATATTTTAGAAAATTGTTTTATATTAGCAAATTAGTAATAAAATAGTACGCGTGCTAGTACCACAAATATATTTAGATGCAGATACGCATGGATGCGTGATGTGAAACAATAATATTGGACGAGACAAAAAAATGACCGTTTCTAGCTACGTAGTATTCAGAAGTAAAACCGTTGCACATTATGACTACTATTTGACGTCACATCCGTACAATTTCGCCAGCTTATTATATTTCTTCTTATTTATTAAACGTCAAATAATTAAATAATTACCAATTGACAGATAATTTCAGAATTTTTACATGAAATAACTCGAAGTATCAAAATTAATACAACACCGCATATTTTTATCATTGCTGCCAATATTTAAATAACCGCGAGATTTAAATTCCAATATGATAATTTCGTGCCGGAAGTCTATTTGTGTTGGTTCATCTGATTTTGTTTGATGACGACATTTAGGACGTGCAACGGTTTTACTATTAAATAGACAATAGTCGAATTGTTTGAAGCAACGATGCAACGTACAATTGTGCTTGAACTTGGGGAAAACTTTCACTGAAAGTTCTTAATTTTTGAAACAACTTCGCGGAGATGATGCCTACTCTAGGCAGTGCACAATGTTACGAATGGTTATTGCGATTTAAAAGTGGTCTAAGATTAATTGAAGATAATCCTCGACCAGAATGGTCTTCGACTTCAGCTGATCCCACATTCAGAAATCAATGATCTGGTATGTGCAATTCGGCGTTTGACTAACAGAGAACAATGCGTTCGCAAACTCAGCTTTGTTCATTCGTTAGTTTTGTACCAAAAATCAAATGATTGTTCTGCCTTTGCCTTCTTACAAACCAAACATGGCTCCTTTGATTTTTTCTTACATCTTAAATTAAAATCAGTTCTAAAAGAAAATTGTTAAATTTGTCACACACTTAAAAATAATTTAAAATGAAGCTGCTTGGCGAAATGGAAGGACAGCTGAGAAATGTTGTGAATGGGGAGTAGAGTACTTCGAAGAGAATATGTTGTAAAATTGATAATAGAGTTTTAAAAAATAAAGTTCAACTATTTTATGAAGAGACCTTTGCTATTAAACTCAGAAAGCTATTTCAATACTCGTTCGGATGTAAAAACAGCTTTGTTTCAAAATTAAAGTAGAAAAAAGTAATTTTAAAATTTATGATTAAAATTATTTAAAATGAACGTTGATATGCGAATAAATTTATAATCATTTAGGTCTCTTGCGTCCGTTCTAATCCCAACAGTGATTAAATTTAGTTTAGTTAATCAAAACTCCGTTGCATTAAGTCAACTTTCATTTGATTACTGGAAGTATGCAAATGTAAAGCTGCTCACTGACTCAATTCATTTCCTTTGAGAATTGATTTTTGTTAAGAGCGATGATGTATGCACTTATTGAAGCGGAGAAGAACTGATAGGGAAAGGGTAGGGTACACCTGCTCTTCCCAGCATGTGAATTCCACAATGAACGATCATTACATTTTAAACTCTTAATGTATAGAACTGAATAACTCGAGTTAAATTAAATATTAATCATAGAAAAAAATATGACGGATGTGCTCGTTACTTTGAGATAGTTTAAATTCATATTAATTAAAATAAAATTAGTTTTTTTTATTATTCCTGCGTTATAATCTTAAATTAAAAAAAACCAAATGTATGACAAAATAGTTATTTTAATCATTAAGCCTAAAACTGGCCTTTTGCGAGTGCCAATATGAATTGTATGCCGAACCGAGACCGAAGCCTCTACAAAATACCAGCACTCGTAAAACAGTTTCAGACCGTATGATTAATAAGATTTGGGCCAAAAGTCGTACAATTTTAAATTTAAAATGAATTTAAGGTATTTTAAGTCAAAGGGTCGTAGTAGGTCAATGACTCCATAAAGCAAAGATGTACATATGTAGTATTTTACAAACGGTTGAAAAACTAACTCTTATTTCAATGTAGTTACATTTCCAATTAATATTAAACAAAAATGTTGGTGAATTGTCTGAAAAATATTGTCGCTTGCGTTTGTTTACAAATTTTGACAGTTCTAACGTCCGTAATAGTTGTAATTAGTAATGCTAACACAGTTGGTAACTTTTTGCGGGACTAGTACTGTAATAATGGTGTTTCCGGACGATTTCGGATACTGCAATAGCATTGGCCCAAAAATGCCTTGTAAAACACGACGTATTTTAAAAGTAACCTAGTAACAACTTCAATAATAAACAATTCAGAGATATCAGAAACTCGCATAAGCGATTTTCTATTTTTAACAACGTGATTTGGAATTTTATACCTGCGAGTGTATGTCAAATATCGGATTTAACTTTTAATTAACATAATGTTCTAGATTTTTACTCATAAAATAATAATTATTCTTACTCATAAAATTATAATTATTCTTATTATCTTCAATGAGCATTTACGGCGGCAAATTTCATTGGCGCACATACATACATTCAGCTGCTATTTTAAATCAATTAAGTACAATATTTTTTGAATTGAAAGTCCTTCCAACTTAAGGTGTACTAGGGCAAGACAGGAAAAGAAACAGGACGGGAACTTTTCCATTCCATTTATTCAAGTGAGAGTGCGCATCTTGAGACAGGACAAGCAAAGGACATGACAGGACGCCATGGGCTAGGAAACGGACATGCACCGATATAAAAATATTATAGTACACTGTGGTAGGACATTCGTAGAATAGGACAGGAAATGGACAGAGAATATTTTCGATTCCAAGCAAATCGGTAAATCTAGTACAAATGGCATGAATTGTGACAGGACAATGATCTGTGGGATGATCTTGTCCTGTGCCTCTCCTGTTCATGTCCAATACCTGCCCTGTCCTAGTGTGCCAAGTCATTCAGAAGTAAAGTGCTATTCAATAAGTGCATATGAAATAAAATGCACGACGAATAGTTTCTGGAAGTATTTCAAAGTAAAAGTAATAATAAATGAATGTGAGAAATAATTAAACTAAGAAATGAATTGTTATCTACAGTTGTTATCAGACGCGTATATGCGCCATCTAGTTAAGGATGCAGAAATTTTTGTCTACTCGCCATGGTTGCCACAGTAACCCACTGTTCCCAACACAAAATTTGCTTTAAGCGCGTTTAACTAACTAATGTGTTGCAATGCCACCATTTCTTAAACTTTTAACTAAGCTTAGTTAAACGAAAATTTAGTTTGTGTTGGTGCAAACGGTCATCACACTCGTTTATTTCTAATATAAAACTTCTTTATATACAAAAATAGTATCCTATGAAAATAATATAATATTTACATAGGATACAAATAATACAATGTTTGTAACTGATAATTAGTTTCGCGTGCACTTTAACTGCGACCGGACATTGAAATGTTTAATCAAGATTGACCGCTGTGCGCGGTTCATAACTAAATAGTTTCTTAACTTAATTAGACACACAAGTTGGTTCTATTCAGTTTCACTAGAATATTTATGATTTAGATGTTATTCAAACCAATTTATCGTTGGGTTAATTGAAGAAGATCGTATATATGTGCGTCTGCCTAAACTGTCGTATATATAAAAAATTATATCTGTTAAATATCGGAAGAATTTGCATCTATGTATTCATATATAATTTCTTATGGGCCCATTATTATATGCGACAGTTTAGGACGGTTAAACGATAGATATGTAGGCAAGCCGAGGCAGTATGGGCAGCCTCATTCTGCCTGGGTTTATCTAAAGAGACAACTTTTTGCCACGCGCAGGAACACGTAAGCGGGCGTGTCTCGGCACAGATCCATGTGCTTGGCCCGAAAATTTTAACTTTACGGAGAAGAAAATAAATCAAGTAAATTTTCTGATTTCTATTTTTCAAAAAAAATTCAAACATATCTTGTAAAAATAATCATATATCAATAACAAAAATTTATAACGTCTGTTGTTGTTGGGTTGAGTGTCAGTGTGTTCAGAATCGCAATATTCACAATATATGTTAATGTTATGTTTTTTTTAAATAATAATTTGCATAAATTTAGCAAAAAACTATTCTAAATTCGCGAAATTGTTTTTTTATCATAAAAAAATGTTTTTATATCTTAAATATGCATTTATTGCGTCATATGCAAATTAGTTTGTGTGGTTGCGTAAATTGTTCAAGAATCAACTGTGACGATCTGTATATTCATAATAGGTAATAAATGGTTTTATGAACACCTTCGTTCTTATGGTGATGGGCTTCGATATTTGGAATTCATTAAAATTTTAGCTGATTAGGAGGGTAATGGTTTACAACTTTGCATTAAAGACTAAAAAAAAAATCAAAATTGCAAAGAAAAATTTAAATGCGGACAGTTAACTAGCGCAATTTTTTGACTATTTTATTACGGTTGGCCACAATGATACTGCAACCCTTAATAAAACACTTCAGACAGTTCCAGTTAGATATTTGATCCATCTTCGATATTTGAAATCTTGGCATTCGATATTTTGACATTTATATTTTTAAATTCAAGTAAAACAAGCTTGCTAATACCTTTATGATTATTTTGCGCAAAATTTTGAATGTATGTACTTATGTGCTATTTAGAAGTATATTTTCTTAAGTAACATAATTTTGTTATTGATAATTTTCATACTTTTCAAAGAAGCACTTTTATGGAGGAATTTTGTTCAATTATGAAAGTAATTGAAACGAAAGCCTTCATGTATAAACATTGTTGGTACTTGACTGAATTATCACTTATTTTCCTAAACAATAGTGGTCGGTCTTCAACATAAAATTAAAAAGAAACTAATCTTAATCAGTGGATATTTTTTACTATTTTGTACTTATAAATGTTTTTCGCAACAGACGCTTTAATAAATCACAATTTCTTTATTTTCAGGTAACATTCCTCATGATGCCATTAGAAATTGGGTGGGCGTACACAGTCTCTTGGAAAGCTGGCGACGCCATGTGCAGGATAATGGCATTTTTTAGAACATTCGGACTTTATCTTTCTAGTTTTATTTTAGTTTGCATTAGCATGGACAGGTACGTTCATAAATTACACAATTTACAAATTTTATGAATTTTATCTTGTACCAATAAAAACCTCGTGGTTATAAAATTTATTCGTTGTGTTGTAAAATAAAATAAAAGCATTTTCTTTAAATTTAAAATTTTAGTTTCAAATTACAAATTAAAATGCAGTATTAAGGACAAGAAGAGTAATAAAAACTTGAAACGAGATATGAAATAAAGCAATGTTCTTACAAATTACAATTATAATAAATTATAACTTTCTAGACTTTTAATTCAAGTTTATTTTCAACTAATAATTAATGTTAATTAAAAATACTATAAAATGACATTACTGAATAGATTTTTTTGTGTATCTAATAAGGAAAGTTTACGTGGAAAAAAGCATTGTCTACTGTTACAAAATGTTCCTTTAATTTGATTGAACTTTAATAAAAGTTCACCAACCAAACATGAAATTAGTATTGTTTGTATAACTTTCATTTACTGGATTTGTTTGATTTATACGACTGCTGAAGAAATCTTTAAATATTTTTAAGTTATCATGATATTTGTTTTAAACTTTTCACTTTTTTCATAACAAACTTTTGTGAATCATTTTAATTTTTAAGAATTTATATTTTTTATCAAATCAAGAGAAAGGATTTCTTTCACTTATTAAATTACTTCAAATGTCCAATGGCTCTTTTGTAAATCTTCTATTTTGGCAAGGTGACCAGTTTTCAAAATAGAAAAGTAGTACAGACACTTCAGAACAAAATTTAGTTTTCTTCTTCTCTCTGAAAGCAGTACCGTACTGCAAATAGCAGTACGTCTGGTCACCTTAATTTTGGGGACCTGCATAAACATAAAGCGCTGGCACATATCTTTGATATCTTCTCTATCTTGCTCTACTTTGATCTGCATATCAATAATTATGTTTACACCTCTGGCGAAACCTGTTTTTCATGATTTTAAGAACTTTAATTTAAAGCATCTTCCGAATTTGTTTCACGACACTATTAAAAAAATATGAAATGGTACCACTCGACCTTACAAGTGCATAATCTGGTGCCGGAGTAATCCGGAGCGCGCAAAAGTTTCGTCATAAAATATTCTATAGCAAATACAGGCCATACTAAACAATTTTAATTGCTAGTCATCACTAATATGTGACGTCACATCCGTGCAATGTCGCCAGCTTGTAATATTTCTCTCTATTTATGAAACGTCAAACAATTAAATAATTATCAATTGACAGATAATTTCAGAATTTTTATATCAAATAATTCGAAGTATCAAATTTAATACAATACCGCATATTTTTCGTCATTGCTGCCAATATTGAAATACGCGCGAGATTTAAATTTTAATGTTATAATTTCGCATCGGAAGTGCAATAGTGTTGTTTCACCTAATTTTGTTTGATGACGACATATATGACGTGCAATTAAAATTGTTTGGTATAACCTGTATCTTGATTAATTTTGAAGAAAAATGAATGAAACGAAAAACATTGTTCTCAAGATAAAATGCACTTTCTATAAATAGAAAAGAAATTACTATGCAATTCTTGAAAAAATAAAAGTTCTTCTGGCAAAACTGGAAATACTATTTTTCTCAAAATAATTAGCGATTTACGTTCTGTACCTCAAAATGCTAAAATCAATCAATATCTTGAAGTCATTTTTATCACGATAACACTCGGAAGATTTAGCAATGAAAAATCTAAAAAAAAATCAGGGGACCTATTATTGAGTAAAGGAAGGTATCTCCAAAGTTTAAACGAAAATAAATTTTGCTTTAATACGTTTCATTCATTAGGCTGACCACAGACGTTAAATCTTGGTCTGCAACATGCACTTTCGGAGTTATTATCGTTGAACAAGTTTTTCACACACGAATGCGCAAGTTTTAAAAGATAACTCAACGTCTATGGCCAACAAGAACTCCACGAGAGAAGTGCAAATATTTAGAACAGCCCAGAAAACTTGTACGACATTTAAAAATCAATGCCAATTAACATGTTGTGGAGCAAGATTTAGCGTGTGTGGCCAACTTTACTGGAATTTAGTAATTAAATAAACTTTTCAAGAAATACTTGATTAAATTTTTTGTCGGCATATATAGTAGAACTTGGTAGTTCAGCACTTGCCTCGAACCAAGATTCATTAAAACCGATTTCAATCAATTAGGTACGTCTACAAATATAGAATGGTTAGTATTAGTTTTCATTTCGTCACTCTGCGAACCTGTAAATTGTTATTGCGTTTCTAGTCGCAACTAATTTGGAATAGGTTCCGAGAATAAAGCTGTAATTAAAAGCAAAAAAAACAGACAAAGATTTCAAATGCGATCTTTTCAATAATTGTGTGGTATTTGATTAATGTGTTAAAATTTTTCGTTTTAAAAGAAGAATCTTAAAAAAATAGTAATGAATCATTACTAATGATAAATCTATTATAAAATAATCGATCCGCAGTCTCGCAAGTTTTTTCCAGTATTTCTAGTAGCCGCTTTTATAGGAACACCTATTTTTACTCGGTTCAACTAACTTAATTAGAAAATAAATTATTAAGTGTCCAATTCAACTTATATAGCCCCTACATTCGAAGATAACTATATTTTATTATAAAATATATCTTGGTAGTGGACAGAGATAGTTAATTGTCAACAAGGTTTTTTCTTGTCTCCGGTTTATATTATCCAGTAGATGATTGATTAAAGATGCAAATAAAAATTTTAGAGCGGAAATTACTATGTACGATCGATAAAAATGAATTTTAATGAAAACAGTTTAAAAAGACAATTTGTTCGTTGTTCATTTTCTCTTTATGTTATGTGAGTGTCTACATTTGTTTCAGATATTATGCTGTCTTGAAACCTTTGCATTTAACTGGGGTTGACAGAAGAGGAAAGTTTATGCTTTCTGCAGCTTGGATGGGAGCGACAATTTGTAGCATACCCCAAGTAAGTATATTAATTATAAATCCACAAATTAATTAAGAATGCATTAGAATCAACTTTATAGTATTTTATAAAATGAAATTCCTAATGCAAAATTTTAAGAAATGTGTGCACAAATGTACTCTATCTGTCTGTCACAAGATTCTATGGGGAAAATTAGAAAAATTTATTTATGAAATTTAAATGGGTGTATGATGTAAAATGTCTTCGGCTATTTTCTGTTTTAAAAAACTGGAGTAGACTACACTCACCTTTCCGCACATTTGGTATTAAAATATTTCTGTATTTACAGCGCAAAGGGTGTCAAGTCCAAAATTACTAATGTAGGGAAATCGAAATTTAAAGTTTGGCGATTTTTGTTAAATCACTACGGGAATATTTTTTTAACTTAAAATACTGACCTAGTTTTTGACATAATAAATAATATGTAACATGTGTTTTTTTAAATTTTATATTTCACCTACAATTTATTATTTTGAAAAACGTATACTAATTGATGGACTGAACACGTTATTCACACATGAACTACTATCATGAAAATTTGTATTTTATTTTAATTTGTGAAGTAATTATTTACTAATTAGGAACAAATCGGTCAAATGAAGAAACCTTATTAAAAATATGTTTATTTTTATAAATTATGCAAAAATATGTTTATTTTTATAAATTATGCAAAAATATAGATTATTATTAAAAGAATAAAAAGAATTTAAACTAAAATCATCTCCCTCGTCATCCGAACCCGGATAAACTTCAGTAGCGTTTTTAAAGGTGGCTAACTCTTTGTAAAATTGATGAAAAATAGGCGATATGAAAAACCACAAATCCAACAGGTCTTTTTCTTTCTCTGTAGAAATTAAATTTGGTCCATCATATTTTTCTCTGGTAAGAGTTTACCAAATTTTCCTTTCTTTCTGAAATTCACATACCTAATTTCTTCTTCTTCAATGGCCCCTTAGACCTATCTAGATCTGGCTGAAGATCTTATATTGAAAGTGGTCAAAAAGCGAAAAATCTGAATTTTTTGCGGAAAACGCTGTTATTTCGCGACTTTTGAAAGACCCATTCTGAAAATTTTACACCCCGTAGATTTTTTGACGAGGAATCAATTTTCTGTAGTTTCAAACCAAAAAAGATATGGTCGAACCCTGCTTTGGGCCCTTTTTGTCCTAAAAAGGGCTGAAATAATACAAGTATAGGGAAAATAATACTTTTTCCTAAAAGCTCATACAATTTTCTTTAAAATAGGTTTTCAGTCATTTTTACAAAAAATAAGTCCTTTTCGAGCAATGTAAGGTTAAAAAAGCCCTGATTTTCAATAAGTTGTGCTTTTTGTCATTTTTGGCCCTCTGAATCTCGGATACTAAGCGCTCAATCGCTTTAAAAATTTATGTGGATCCTCAAGGAATGTAGGGGAACATTTTCACCCAGTTTGGAGAAAATCTATTTTTTTTACGTGCACTTCATTGAGGTGGAATGCCTGAGGTATATATGGAAAAGCTAAACATACCGAAAATGAATAAAACTAAAGATTATATGTCAACTAAAAGTTGGTCGATTGGGATAAGACAATAATTTACTAATTTTGATTTTGACCTTAAAATCAATTTTCATGGTCAAATGAAGTTCGACTTAAATTTTTTTTTATATAATAATATTTTTATTACAGATTTAGATTCTGGGGTAAAAAAGCAGATAAGTCTTGTAAGAAATATTTTTGTCGATATGCATCATATGATACTGCAATCGATAGAATTTGTTTCTCTAGAAGAAGCAAAGAAAATTTAATATTTTTAAATATTCAAAAAATGCAAGAGATTAAAAAAACGACATTTTCAAATCCGGGTCTCTCGTTTTTTTCTCTACATTTTAACTTTTATATTTTTTGAGATATTTAAACATTTTGTCTCGTGCCTTTACTTTCCAAAGTTTTATTTCTACTCGTACTTTCCAGTTTATTTTGGCAATGCTCTTGAACATTCTCAACTTGCATTTTTATTAAATTTAACGCACACATTGGTGAGTGAAGTTTTAAACAATTCAATTCTGTATGTTCCCCCTTCAGGGTTTGAACCCAGGAATCTATAACAAACACGAGTGATATTGTGTTTAATTAATTTGTTAAGTTTAACAATGAGAAACAAAAGCCTTAATAATTCTTAATACAAGACAAGAAGGAATAATCATGAATTGTGTTTTTAAAAGTGAAATACGTCTCGTATTTCGACCAATGTTTGATTTAAAATTATTCTGTTTCTTTTATTGTAAAACAAATCATTCCATGAAAATATTTTATGGACATTTCACGGCTAGATACTTAAGCGCTTGAAAGGTTTTTTTCTAAACCGCATGAAATTAATTTTTTGTGATCTTTCGTTACAGCTTATACTTTTACTGAATTTCGTAGGGGTCTTATAAAAACAAATACATAACTTTAAATTTTTAGGATCGCTATTTCTTATCTGGATTGGCCAAATGTTCTCAAAGCTATTGTTGTTTTTTCACAATTCAATTTCTTTTAAAATGGGTTTCTGTCAGCGTCTCACCATTTATAAAATTGTTTATAAATGCCCGTAGCGCTTTATTCCGGTGCAAATAAAGTCTGAAATAAAAAATTACGCGTGCAACATAATACATATGATACAAGTGAAACTTCTTTGTTACGGGGAAGGAGAGAGAGAGAGAGAGGTTTCCGAATTAATTAATTTCGAAATTGAATAAAACATATCCATAGAAGTGTTTCTTTGGAAAGTATGAAAATTATTCATGACAAAAATATATCTTTAAATGTTATATAATTAATTACATTCATAATTTTACGTAAAATTATCACAAAGATGTATTAGCAAGATTGCGCAACATAATTTTCCAGAATTTTTAAATATAAGTGTCAAAATATCAAATTCCAAAATTTCCAATGTCAAAGATCACAAATATCAAATGATAGTTGAATGATGTATGCTAACCATATATACGTGATAGAAGTAAAACTTTTTGAGCAACCTTAAACAATCTATTCATGATGACTTTTTCTAAATTTTTCGATTTTTTTTTTAACATTTTTCAATTTTTTTAAAATTTTTCGGTTTTTTCAACATTTACACTTTTGACATTTCACATTCACATTCCCACCTATGACATTTTCATTGACATTTACACTTTTAGTATTTCACATTCACATTCCCACTTTTCACATTTTCACTTTTGACATTTCACTTTTCACATTTTCATTTTTGACATATTCCCTTTTTAAAAATCTTTTTTGAATTTTCGATTTTTTCCATTTCCGTTGCACTCCGAAGATTACACTTTTAATGTTACGATTACACTTTTACGATTGCCACTTCCTTTAAAATTCACTCCCACCGCCGCCAAAGAAATTTTACTTCAAAAAATCATCTAGTGATATGACATTTCACTTTAATAATATTTTTACGAATTTCTTTCATTAATATTTTAACTTAACAATTTAATATATTATTTTTAATTATTATGTTTTCAAAGTAAATTTTCTACTAATTTTTAATTTAATAATTTGTTTTATTTTTAGATGCTCGTTTTCCACGTTGAAGCACATCCAAATGTTACATGGTACGAACAATGCATAACGTATAATGTTCTGCCATCATATACACATGAAGTTCTATACTCAATGTTTGGGATGGTAATGATGTACACATTCCCTCTAGTTGTAATTATTTATACTTATGCATCAATATTAATGGAAATATTTCGTAGAACCAGGAACGCAGTTGGAGGTAAGTCTTTCATAGTTTTACTTGTAAATTTTCTATTGCATTTACTTTATTGTTTCCATATCAAGTTTTATAATTTAATTTTGGACATGAATCTCTAACAACAGATAAATATACCGTGGAATTATTAAATTTCCTGAAAGTATTTCAGGATTTAAATAAATAAAAAGCATTAGGCTTTATGTATAAAATTTTCAAAAATAAGCTAAATTTAGAATATTAGATTAAGGATAAAATATATCTCAAAGCCACGAATGTGAAGTGTAGAAAACTTTTCGTTTGCTGAAAAAATTGTTTGGTGCCTGCAAATATTAGAAATGCTTTTGATTATTTGGTGTGCTGATTCCAAATACGAAAATAGTTTCATTATAACAACCATATTTTTTGAAATTCTGAGCCTTTAATCAATCACAAGATCACTTTTGTATATTCAAATATACCATTCACGATTTTTATGCGAAATTGATGTTGCCTAAAAATATCCAGAGCCCTTTGCACGAGGGATATTTTTCTAATGGCAACATCAATTGAAAAGAAAAAGAGGGAAAACATAAGAATATACAAAAATTATCGCCGAATAGTTGTTTTGATTATATAACGAAAAATAAAAATTATTTGATTTTGTCAACCTTAAAATATTGTATAAATTATGACATTTGTAGGGGAGAAATGTCATATATAATAGATGTTGCTATGATACTTGCCTATTTAAACCAATAAGCAAGTGAAACACCAAACTGAATATACAGCTCATGTAGCACGTTATTGGTCAATTTGGAAGCAAGGTGAATGTATTTTCACAATATACAGCCATGATTGGTTTATATCTAAAATTCTTAAATATTATTGGTTTAAATTGTACGAGGGATATAATTTATACAATATTTAGTTTATTTTTATATACTTTTTTAGAAAAAAATGAAAGACGTGTGTATGAATTTTCATGTTTTTTATTTCAGAATATGTTACCATAATATTTTTATAATGTTTCAGCTGACAGGATAAGAAGATCCAGCTTAGGATTCTTAGGCAGAGCTAAAATTAGAACATTAAAAATGACAATAATAATAGTGTTGGTGTTTATTGTGTGTTGGACGCCGTACTACGTTATGATGTTGTGGTAAGTACATTAACTTTTCTTCTATTAAAACTCTAAATCTATCTAAATATATTACTCATTTATTATATTCAATATAAATTCCTAGTTAAATATCAATAAATGCAGATTTGGGTATTTTGAATTCAAAAATATACATAGAAAATGTTCCTGTATGTGTACACTCTGTATGCTCTTAATTTAAATTTTTATTTCTTAACTAAATCTTCTGTTTAATTTCAAAATGTCTTCATACTTTTGCTATTTCTATATATTATGTTAATGACTTATTTTGAAATACATTAAAATGATTTTCTTTCTTCCTACCTACCAAAAAACATTTGAATATTCCGCACAACACCGGGTATTTACTTTAGTTTAAATCTATTTCTCATTGATTGTATCCAATATAAATCCGAAGATATTAATAAAAGCAGCTTCAGTATTTGGAAATATACAAAATTATCATATTGATTGTGTCTAGATGAAAAAGCGGAATGAATTGGTATTCTAAATGAATTGATATCACTAAAGGAAGATCCTTATTATCATATGCTTAGTGAATTTAATTCTGAAATATATTGAATTTCATAAAAATAACAGAGAAAATCTCAATACCGCACCTTCCATTTTAACAAGCTTTAATTCTATCTCCCTCTCCTAAATTACATTTCCTAAATTCAATTTATTTTTTACGATTGGATGCATAAGTCAGATTTTTCATAATTGACATATAAAATACTTATTTAAATCCCGAAAGATAAAAAATGTAAACAATCCTACAAAATTAAAATTAAATGAAAACTGTAATCTTTAAGCTACATCTCAGGATAGGAAAATATTTTAACTATAATCTCAGTGTTTTAAGTCGTTTATGTCGATATAGCATACAAATTTGAAATGTGTAAAAGCATTTATAATTTGGACGAACGTGTCTTTAAACATCCAAGAACTCCATATGGCGAGAACTGTCGCGGAATAGCCTATATTACCCAAAAAGAAGAAAACCCCCAAAATATACAGCTAACAAACTTGTCAGAATCATGATATATTGCTGTGCATTAAGAAGAGTACATTATGTTAACAATGGTTATGGATGACAAATGTAAAACAATCTCAAAATTGATTAGCAGACAAAAATGTACCATTTGTTCTGCGAAACGAAAATCCTTAAAATATATACAAAATATCTAGAAATTGATGTAAAAAACTTAATGCGATATTAGTAGTAAATTTGAATTAATGCGATATGTTCGCGGAAAGTTGCGGCTTGGGGAAGATCATAGCCCTTTATATTTAATTTAAATTTATAATTTTGTTGCTTACGAAAAAAATAGTTAATTACTAAGTATTACAAAAGTTTAAGTAAATATCTTTTTTCCCAAAAAGATATTGTTCAAATTTATGCGAAAACTTATGGGACATATTTTATCTTCGAACGGTACAAATGCTCTGAATTTTTTTGACGTTTTGTTCACAAATCAGGATTGGCTCTAAGAAATTAATTTATTTGACGAAAGGACAAAAAGATCCTTTGGCCGAAGATGAGCATTTTTATCGAAAAATCGTGTTTCCCGATAAAGCTCATTTCCATTTCTATCGATTTCAATAAGCAAATTTGTCATATTTGGTGATCACAGAATCCACACATGACTATTGAGCAGCCTATGCATCCACAAGGAGTAACTATTTAGCGGCATCATCTTCGAAAATGAGCAAGTAGCCTCTGTTACCATCAATAGCGAAGTTTACCGTGCTACGCTAAACGAATTTTTGTTTCCAAAAATTGAAGAGGGCGACATTTTAACATTTGATTTCAATAGAATGAGGTCACTTGCGAACGTAATCATCGATATTTTGCATTCTGACTTTGGAAATCCAATAATCAGCCGAAATGCTGATGTCAATTGGCCGTCTTGGTACTGTGATTGGATTTTTTTTGTGGGCAGCCCTTACGGGTAAGTGTTACGCTAACCATCTAGAGACGATTAATGCCTTGAAACACGAAATCAAAGTTGCCATTCATACGATTGAAACCGACACAATCGAAAATGAAATAAAAAAATGGGTTGATCGGATAGCCACCCATGGCAGACATTTAAATGATGTGTTTCATTTTTAAATGAAAATGTCCAATTTTTTTAATAAACTCATAATTTTGAAAAAATATTAAATAGTTTTTTGTTTATAACCGATTAAATTTCCAAAAGTTAGATGGCCCACAATTTAGCTTTTTTATTTTGAACTAAAAGTAGAAGAATTAAAAAGTTGAAAGTAAAAAAATTAAACATTGTAGTACCTCAAAATTTCAAAAAGCATTAAAAAATTGAAAACTTTGAAATTTTAAATGAAATCTTCTATTTTTAATTGTAGGTTTAAATTCTCCGGAGGAAAACAAATAAGTTTTGTAGGAATCATTTCTCTTTGATTTTTCGAGTCAGACGGCTCTGTAACCACAAAACTAGTGTTTTGACAAGAATTAAGTGAAGTATGATCAGCAAATAATGTTTAAAATGACATCATCGACGTTCATAATAAATTCTGTTCTAAAAGTTGAAAAATTTTAATATTTTCAAAAATTTGAAATTTTTATTCAGGTTAGAATTCATAGCAAACTTAATTTTGAACAGTATCTGTATATTGTACATCATCTAAATCAATCTACTCTATTGCCATCTGGAGAGCATAAAAAAATATTTCTTATAACAAATCAATTTTACTTTTCTCAGAAGAATCTAAATCAATTTTAAAATAACACTCCCTTCTCACTCACAAGTGACTGGGGGTAAAATTTTCAATGGAATCATATGCCCCCTTCCTAACTATCCAACTTTTCCTTCATGTCATTCTTTGATTAAATGTATATTTCTCGAGTTATCCGTGGAGCTATATTTAAATACAACATTTTGTATATACAGATAATATTTGAGCGTGATTAGAGCTTATAAATAATTTTACTAATAGTTCGTTAATAGGGACAATTAATTATTTTTTTGGTTTAAAAGTCTATGAGGAAATCTCATGATAAAAATCCAAATATTAATTAATTTTAACAATCCGATAGTGAATTTTTTTTCAGGTGTTAATTAAAGCAGAAACAGATTTCATGAAAGCATCATTTATAAATAACATTTTTTCTATTTCATTCCATTCCCAATCCGAATCCCAATTGAAAAAGTGTATTATTTGTTTTTATTTCTTTTTTTTTAATTATCAACTCATCAAAGTGTATCAATTTTCAATTTTCACCGAATAAATTTGTTCGGTATCTGAATTCGTTCTGTGTGTCTGTCTGTAGCTTTGTTGTGTTTATGAATTTGAAAATTCTGACTTCAGATTCCGATAAAGCATCAGAAAGTAAGCTAAGGGTTTGATGCCGCCCGCTGTACTTCTTCAGGAACACTTTCAAAATTATTTCTGTGCTTGCGTATGTATGTGAACTCTGCTATATTGAGATATTTTTGTATTCTAATTGAAGATTCGCAAAGTACATCGAAAAGTAAAGTTGTTCCTTTGTTGCTTTTTGGTAGCTGTTGAGGAACACCACGAAAATTGAGGTTAAAATGTAACATTTTTTTAAATTTTGCGCTATTAATTTCTGTTTTGTCAAAAATTATGAAGTTGAAATATTTCAGTGCAGGTTATGTTATGCATCATTTAGCCAATAGCACGGTAATGAAGCTTGTTCTTGTTGTATGCCAACCTATAAAAATAAAATAAATGCTGTCATAAGCATTCACAATTGGTTTAATTTTATATTCACATAGGGCATCAAAATGTAGAATACAAACATTTCTTATTAGAGCTTGGTATCTATTAAAATTAAAAATGGCGAAGAATATGTTAAATATAGCCAATGTTAATATGGAATGCTTAGTAACTACTGAATATAATATAGTCAATATTAATAAGAATAATTGAATACTACTACATACATAAGTAGAGTAAATATTAATGTGATCAGTAAACACTACTGCATAGACTAGTACATTCAATCCAAATATATTTCCGAGGGCCATTTCCGGTTTACCGGCGACAACTTCCGGTTTTGCGAAAGTTATTTCCGCCTTCCCGGTTACTACTTCCAGTTTCCCATTGCCTTTATTGTTTAATTTACACTTCTGACATTTCACTTTTCACATTTACACTTTTGACATTTACACTTTTAACAGCTACACTTTGACATTTACACTTTTGACATTTTCACTTTTGATATTTACACTTTTAACATTTTCCCTTTTTAAAATTTTTTTTTACTATTCAATCTTCAATTTTTTACGATTTTCGACCATTTTTCGATTCATTCCGTAGCAATGCGTGTGCACTCCCACTGTTTTACTTCAATAATAAAATTAATGTTTTGAATCACCAAGTTAACCTATATAATTTAGAATTAGTTTTCCAATTGTATATGTATTATAATATTTGACAATAATAATAATAATAGATAATTATCTTTTAGGTTACGTTTTTTCTTGACATGTATATTTTCTTAACCAATTCAATTTTTAGTTTGAAATAACCTCTGCAAAGCCCACTGGCAAACCAACATATTGGCCTACTGACCGTGACAAAATTCCAGACTTATTGGACTTTTTCATAACAAGAAAAATTTCCTCTAATTTTGTAAACGCAGAGGAAAACTATGACTTAAACTCTGATCTTTCTGCTGTAATTCTGACTCTACCTGAAAATATAATAAAAAAAGTAGCTCGTCCACCTTTGGTTAATAAAACAACGCACTGGGAAAGCTTTCGTATTGATCTGCAAAACCAAATTAAGTTAAATATTAGTTTAAAAACACCAGAACAACTGGAAGAGGAAGCTAAAAAGTTTAACAGAATGATTCGGACCACTGCTTACCAAAACACTAATGAGGTTACCCAATTAACCAAAGGAATAAACTATCCAGTAGAAATTAGAAACCTAGTCAAGGAAAAAAGAAAAATTAGAAGAAGATGGCAGCAATCTAGAGATCCTTCAGACAAGAGAACCTTAAACAACAAAACTCAAAAACTAAGAAGTTAAATAAAAAACTTAAAGAAGAATCTGTTAATACTTATCTATAAAATATGACATCAGATGAAGACACCAATTATTCTCTCTGGAAGGCAACAAGAAAGATAAAAAGACCGGCTGCATACATCTCACCTATCAGGAGTGATATGGGCCCATGGGCTAGAGATAACAAGCAGAAATCAGACTTGTTTGCAGAACATCTTGCAAGAATATTCACACCGAATGACATGGAAAAGTAGCTGATTTGCCTTTATTCGTGAATCGGAAACTGGAAAACATTACACCCGTCACTCCTAAAAAAAGACACCTGGATATGACTTGATTACTGGTGAAATCTCGAAACAATTACCCAGAAAGGGTATAGTATTACTAACCTATCTATGTAATGCTGCATTTAGACTAAAACAGGTTCCTACCTGCTGGAAAGTTACAGAAATAAGTTTGATACCAAAACCAGGTAAACCATTCAACAATCTCAAATCCTATAGACCTATCTATTTATTACCGTATATTTCAAAACTCTTTGAAAAATTATTACTAAAGAGACTCAAAATCTTAATAGACAAAGATAAGTTAATTCCGGAGTACCAATTTGGACGTAAACTTTACCTACAAGCACTCAAGAAATTCTTTTCCATTAAACATAAATGGCACCAGTCTGCCATGTGCATTAAGCCCTAAATATCTTCGTATGACCTTAGATGCCAAGTTGAGATTGAAAATACATGTTAAAAAGAAAAGATCTGGAATTGATATAAAATACAAACAGCATTACTGGCTCTTGAGTAAACATTTGAAGTTGTCAGTAAATAATAAACTGATGATTTACAATAAAATCTTGAAACCTGTGTGGCTCTATGGCATCCAACTTTGGGGATGTGCTAGTGACAGTACAATTAGAACCATCCAAACTTTCAGAACAAAGTGCTTCGGAATATAGTAGCCATGGTACGTCCGAAATTCCGATCTTCATCGAGATCTTTACTGTTAAAGAAGGGATCAAAAGGTTTGCTGGTAAACAGGAAACCACATTACACCTCCACATTAATGCAGAAGCTCTTCAACTGCTAGACAACCATCACCATGTCCGAAAACTGAGGAAAATAAAACCACTCGACCTCGTATAGTGCCTTGTGAACAAGCAGAGCGAAGTACGCGAGCGACTTGAAAATATAGAGACAATTAAAAAATATCGTTGGATTGATTTTAAATTGAAACCTAGTTTTAAGAATGTAACAAAGTAAAATTAATAGTTACTCTAATCAGACTAATTTTAATATGCTTATAATAAACAAAAAGTATTCACAACAAATTACGTAAAAAGACAATTTTTGGCAAAACCGGAAGTGCGGTCTGGCCCAATATTTTAAATAAAATTATAACTTAACATACAACTAATAGGTCTAATATTTGTTCCCCTTTTTAAAATTTAATGAGAACTCAACTATTTATATTTTAAGAGGCTCAAAGACTTTTCTAAAGTAATCTTTAAATAATTTCACATTTTAATTCAATTTTTTTATATGGGCTTCATGAATCACGGTACTTTAGTAATTTAGAAACTTTATCAAAGCTTTCTAGGTTAATTTTTTAAATCAGATAAAATATTAAAATAATAATTTGCGAGAAACACGAACAACTACAAATATAAAAAATACAACATGAAATATAACGTTCACGGAATTTATTTTAGCAATGTTTCTGCACTACAACAAATACAAAATCTTCAAAGGTGAGATCTGAATTTTGTATTCTTTCATTTTGTCATTGGCCTGAAATTTGATATAGTGCCAATTTTCAAATATATATATATATATATATATATA
>JAODAH020027626.1:0-21026 GCA_027574865.2 Coproporus ventriculus
AAAAAAATATATTTAGGCATTTTTAAGTACATTATAAATCTTAATAATTTTTTTTGTGTGTGTGTGAATATTAAATATGGTGAGTGTAATTGTGGGAGTTGATTGTCCATAAATAAATCATCCGTTTTGGATGGCGAGTACATTTTTCGTAGAAATATTTAATTTTCGTATAGATTAATTTATTAAGCGGAGTTGTCATTCCCAATTTACACATATCACACAGTGTGTGGTGGTAATTTATAAATGTGTTGTATAAAAATCCAATTTACCCGCGGAGACTTGGTTTGATGTAGCCCCGTAGTGTATCAGTGGAGAGTAACAACAAGCACCACGAGCGCGCCCTCCATAATCGCTATCGCACCCCGATCTGCTTTATTTACCATTATTAAAACAATAAATTCGCCGTAACGTCACATTTTGTATTTTTATTATTTTTGTTGCCGACAACTGATCTGCATTGTAAGCCACGTTCCCATTATAAATATCTAAAATAAACTGTTTTAATCTAGAATAAACGCCTGAAATACGCCCGTATTACACCGGCGCACCAAAAATTGCTACCATAAATATCGCTTTATTAATTTTATAATATGTTGCATGAATTTAATTTAAAATTTCCAGAATACATATACATTCTGAAACGTTAAATTCTATGCATGCTCCATTATGTGGAGATTTAAACCCGTATTTATTACCGTTCGTACAATGTATATACGGTATAGGTTATATCATGCATTATTGGCACTTGACTGAGCTTTTACTAGAGCTTTTATTTCATAACCCTTCTATTGACACAGTCTGCCAGGCTATAAGTCCTCGTATCATCCACCGATCTATACACGTCATCCGCATGATCTACTGCAATCAACCAGAATCCGCTTCTTTTTATAAATACGTCCGATTCATATTCATATTTTAATTTCATAATAAAAATTAAAGTGGGGAGCCACAAAATTTTTATATCACGTATACTTTTCATTACTATTTTATGTCAATTGTCCTTATGGTTCTATTATTTGTTTTTTTCTATTAAATCAATTTTCTTAATAAAATTATGGACCATATCATAAGTAATAATGTTATCGTGCACTTGCTAAACACATGGCACTACCCGTAATCTATTAACTATTATACAAAATTCATTTTTAAATATTTATTAAATAAGAAAATTCTAAACGTTTTTTTTTTTACTTTATGAAAATATATTCTGAATGAAATAGAAAATAAATACTGTACACCACATTATTCTTTCCAAATTATCATAAATCAATCGAATTAATTATTTTTAAAGATAAATTTAAATATCGAATAAATTTTGTTAACAGAAAATAAATGAATCTTTTGACCTCGAGATAAATTACATTTCATACCGTAAAATTTAATGTAGATTTTTTTTAAAATTTCTCCTTCCAATTTTATTTTAATTACAAATGTTTTCTTTGCACTTCCAAAGATAATAAAGAGCCATATTTTGTATCTAAGTTTTTAATTAAAGCCCAGCTTTAATTATAGGATTTGTATAAATGACTTTCTTTATCTACATCTGGAGTCCGCATTTAAATTTAAGAAAAATAAATCCCCGTGAAATTTTGATTGGTCGAAATTTAATTAATTGTAATAAGAAATGAAGGAGATGTTATTTTAATGTATGAATTCGCCTGCATGTATTGTTACATTGTACTGTACTTGATGACATTTCACAAATTAATGGCTGTACAGCTTCTCATCTATGTCGATACTCTAACTAATATGACGTCATGAAATACTAGGCGGTCAAGTTATATATTCCGCCTTATTTAACATGCGGTTTTGTTTTAATTTAAAAAAAATCAAAATTTAATTTTTTTTAATTTATTATTTCTGGTAGTCTTTGAAAATACTTGTTCAAGTTTTTTAGAATAAAAAATGTTCCTTACTAATTTTTTGAAAATTTTTGTACTTTTTAAATTGCGAGGATATATTGAAATAATCTTTAACATTGTTGTGTGGTAAATGTAATTAATTCCTAATGAATAATTTAATTTGTTATTAATTAAGGCGAAGAAATAGCTAACGGTATTGAATACCGGCACCCTTCCCAATTGCCACAATTGTAATATATAATGCAGTCCGAATGAAATAATAAATGCGCGAGCGGTGCAAATGTAATAACGTGTAATTCATATTTAATTACAATTTCTTATTACAATGAAACAATTTATATGACTCCTTATTTCTATGTTGATAGCGTAATTTTCATTAATCATTTAATAAAATATGCATATCACTCTGTGGCATACGTTACGTGTACACATTCGCATACACACAGAGATTATATGCATATATAGAATCTACGCCATTTTGTTTACAAAGCCTTAATTACAATGTCCTATATTATTTAAATTACAATTACTAACTTCCTGTTATAATTAACTTATTACATTACAAAGACTGAAGCTTTAATGCCAGCAATAATTTCATTAAAAGTTGAAATAGAACACACGTGCGTTCAATTATAATAAAACATTTATAAATCTCTATTTAATTTTCAACTATTTCTATTTCTTGCATGAACCATAAATATTCAATGCTATATGAATCATAGACGAAATAAAATATGGACCCATATTTCTCCTCTTTAATTTTCTGAAACCGATTATTATATTATAAATGTTATTATATTTATTGCCCCCATTTTATTCGATTAAATGAAAACACAACTTACATTACTTCTTATTATTATTTTCTTTATTTATACATATAACTCTGACTAATTCGTATTGTTCTTTATATATGTATTCGTCCTCTGTACATATTTAATAATTCAAATGAATCATGCTATTTCTAATTTAATAAATTACTTTGAGAATAAGCAAAAAATATATTATAATAAAAGATATGACATCATAGATCATTTTTATATATTTTCCAGATAAATATTAGAACATCATTTTTATTTATTGCACCATTTTAATTAAATAAAAATTTTATTTCATCTATTAATCAAAAATAATAAAAATAATTATTGTTATTTAATTATAATTACAAACTGATTTTTAATTAATGCTAAAACGAACGGAAAATATGATGACAAGTCAATCGTCTTTGATATAAAACTAATAAATTAATTGCATGTATGTTAGTTGCATGTCTCATTAATGCCAATTTCGATTATAATTATAAACTGGCGACTGTAGCGGTTGATTGTGTTGAAAACTTCTGATTTCTCGACCGTCGATAAAAATTGTTTTAAAATATTTTTTGAAATAACTAATTCCAGCATTTTCATAACACCATTGTATTCCACAATGAAATAAACCGAAGATTATATTTCAATAAACAATAATAGAATTTTTTCGAACCGTTTACATTGTTTATTATAATTAGTGATAAAATACTGTTTTCAAGATCGAGCATTGAAAGTGTTTTGTTTATAAAACCAATTTAAATTTGTAATTGCACATGTGATTTAATAACTCATGTAACACCCACGCAAAATCGTCACTTAAAATAATAAATAAGTAATAATTGTTTTTGTGACGTATTTCAGTTTATAAATAGGTAAAAAGGCGGGGAATTTATTTATGTACTTTTGCTAATTATTATTATAACGAATGTGTGCTACTGTTAAAAGTTAAGTACACAAGACAAATTTTTATGGTGATTGCGTGTAACAAGCCAAACGGTCGTATAAATGATGAATGTAGTCGCAAGTCGGTAATGGCCCCGCAAATATAAACACGGGCACCTCACTATTTCAGCATAATGTCCCGAGCTAGATATCTGGAACTTCCAACTCCTGCCGTTCATTATGTATTTATGCTGTCGTTTATAATTACTGTTTATTATGGTAATTATGCGACTGAATAGCCATTGGGTGTCAGAATCACGTGATATGTGACCACTACTGCTATGTCACATTCCCGATGCCGCACCTTACACAATTACTATTCCCATCTAAGAAAATGAATTGATATCGTTTGTTTGGAAAAAAATTTAGTTCAACACAATAGAAAAGAAAATTTCAAAAAAAAAATCATAAATTATTAAATATAATAAGTAAGGAAAACTTCTTCAAAAAGAACATTGTTACATCCTAAATTTGTTACTAGCAGTCAATAATGATGATCTAATTCATAATTTGTTTGTAATTTTAATTAAGAGTCGATAAGAAATGAAGTCCGATGTTAAAAGCTCGCGAATAAGTGGCGCTCGCGTAGTAGTACAAACAAAATTATTCATGAAGTGATGACAAGAGTGACACGGTAAGTTGGATCACCAGATGAAACGGTGGGAACACGCACAAACCGACAAATGGCTCGTTTAGATACGGTTCAGATTACATACATAACATTTTATCCGTTTGAAATGTCACTCAAAATCTAACGAGACCTCATTTACACATTACTCTGTCCCATTTCAACTCTCAAATGCGTGTAATTAGTTATCGTAGTAGTTTTATGAATGAATAATGTTCGTAGATTTTGTGCGTCCTCACGGTCGCGTGATGACGGCAGCTCGCCACATTTAAATCCCCTCGTATAAACACCTTGTCACAATTAGTTGTATAGTGGAACGCGCGCGAGCTAATGCGCCTTTCGCGATAAATGATTATGGCTACAAGTAGTTATCAGATGCCGCCTTATTTTATTTTAATAAGTTTCGATTTCTTTGCCTTAATCACGACAACGCCGCACATTTCTTATTATTATTATTTTTTTTTCTTTTCATAGTTTGCATAAGTAATATTCGATCCCTAATGTTGTGTTCGATTATGCAAATGGGAATTCTTAAGATACCATCGTCGGCTTTATGTTTATATTTACGATTACAGTTTCTATCATTTCGTACATCCTCTGCTTAAATTATTGCGCGACTTAAATTATCATTCTTTATTTCTAATTTAAATAAAGCCAACCGCAACGGTCATTTATTCAAATCAGAAAACACATTACGATAATTACTGACGATGCGAGTTAATCTTTTCAAGTTTTAACGATTTAATTCGATTCAAGATATCATAAAATATAATCAGTTGAAAGACTAGCATTTATAATTAGAACAACATATTCATAATAAAATAATAAAAAGAATGCAAGCGTTCATGGTATAATCAAATCGTATATCTGATAGAAGCAAAATAAGGTGAAAAAAGTAAATAAAATTTGAAAATGAAAATTTAATAATCGGAATAAGGTATTAAGGAATATACGGATAAATGGATGTAAAAGACGTCGGCTAATCACAAGAGCATTAATCTGTGTGGTCAATGAGGGTCACCGCTATGGGACAGAAGGAAATGTACAATTTGTAAAATGCCGTCCGCAAAGTGATCGATTAACTTTTGCTCCCTCTCGTCCTATACAAGCAAACCGTCCGTGTTTGCACATTTATATTTTTATGCGTTAAACATACGCACGGGGGATAATTTATTATATTATATCATCCACGCGGCGCAGCTCGACAAAAAGTAGGCAGATCGCTTTCGCGTTACATTACTGGGGTTAACAGGTGGGCGAAAACTATTTTCACTGTCCGCCCGGAAAATTGTTTGATAAATCACGTGTACATGTGTTATGGGTCAAACCTTATAAATCACAGCTTTCAGTTTTATTATATTTTATTTTACAAATAAATAAAGAAGCATTAGAATATTAAAAAAGAAATTTATTTACCACTCATTACATAATTATATTTCTTGTAGCAAAAATATGAATTCAGTTCCAAGTAATATTTCCTCATTTTTAAATTATAAGTTAAGAAAACTTAAGATGTAATGTAATGTTTTATGTAATTTAAATAACTACTGACTGGTTTTTTCAGATACCCACATGAAAAACATCAAAATATTAAGAACGAGCTCGTTATTGAATGATAACGGCTGCATAATGTGCATGCTGCAAATCAACCTGATATCTTGTAGTGTAACCACCCGTGGCAGAACATGCAAGATTTTGCGATTTTCTTTATTATTACGATTACATCAAGTCAAAAATAATTACAGTTATGATTTATTTAATATATTTTAAAACCGTTATGTGATACGACACATACAAAAGGATGAACGCGAACAAGACAAGTTAGTTACATTCATTTCAACTTGTCAAAAGATACGCACAGTTTTCATAAACAAAACAGTCAACGTTACAAATCGCTTTGTTGAAGAATATAAAATATTATTTCATTCAACAATTGATGGTGAATAACTAGTAATAAAAATTAATTATATAATGTATTTCAATTATCCGGTTATGTGAATGTACATTTTTTCATTGCACTTTTTACGCACGCGCATGAATGCATGCTATAATGCAAACAATATTAAGTCGCAAATTAATTACACTTTGTACATCAATTGTATGCCCGCACATATTATTCTAGGCGCAATAAAAAATGTTATTATAAAATAATCATCTTGATACATCCGGTTTTTCAAGTCAACCCCTTCAATATCAACTCATTATTTATATAAAACATATTACTAATTACATGAGAACCTTTATTATAACTAAATATATCATTATTTTACATTTGTGTTATTATTATTTATATAACGAAACGTGCCATGCGTGAATGAATGGAGTTGAAAAAAAAAACCGGAATATGCTTAGGGCTAGATACTAAGGATGCAGAAGCTGTTCTTATTTCTTTGCACCTATCACTTTTAGGTCATTTTTATTTTGAACACACTATGTAATTATCAGTGGTTTACGTGTCTTTAGTTACTTTTACGCGCATTATTTGTAATTGCATAGAATTTTGTCCCATTAAAAAAATGATTTTGCTACTGGGAAAAATGGAAAACAAACAGCAAGATTCGTTTTTTACTTTAATCTTTTTTCATTTAAATATTACAGAGAAAAATAGGAAATTTAGAAGTTTAGATACAAATTAGTTTCCAAGAATGCATATTCATTAACAAATCTCTTTCATAATTAATACTGTTTGAAGCGCACTCGCGTATCCGGACATTGTATATATCACAAAACGTCAACAGGATAAAACCGATATATACGATATAAAATATACAATTGTCGCCGAAATATAATTACAGTTGATCGGTCCCGTAGCACGTGCAACTGGGCCGGTGTTGACACATGTCAGTTGCAGCGTTGCGCTGTCACATTTCTGGTTTGTACTTTTCAGAATATCTGAATATTTGTAATGGAAATCCGTGTTTTAGGGGCTGAAACATAAAACTGCGATTTGTTAACAGCCGTTAATGCCTCAAATATTCACTCACGCCGCGAAAACTGTGAAACATCAAATATCTTTTTGTCCTTAAAAATCTTATAAAAAAAAAAGAAGTCAACAAAATAATAAAAAGGAAGTAAATCTACATGTGTTTCTTTCCTTTAGTATTTTTTAAATTACAAAAAAAAAGAATTAATTCTGATTATTTGTAGGTAGCTACTTTAAAATTTTTAAATAATTATTAAAACAAAAAGTAAATCTCGGAGGAATTATTATAATTTCATAATAACATCTGTATGGTAAATTTGTAATAAATTTCCTCCTCGAATATTACCTTTGTTTAAATCGGTAGTAAATTTTGATTAAAAAAAAATCGCTGATAATAAATTGGCTAAAAATGGAATGGGATTTAGCGGAGCTTTAAGACATGATAATTTAAAAGGAACAAAACATAATCCCGAGCGCTCTTGTTTATGATTATGTCTGTATAAAGGTTTCGTCTTTACGACTTGGACAGCTTGTTAAGAATACTTTATCGTCAGTTGAGTGAATATAACTCACTTGTCAGTTATATAAGTCAAATTAGAAGGTTATTGTGGTATTCGTATTGACGAGAGAGAAAAAAAAGTGCAAGAGAATTGCAATTGTAATATAGTTTAAGCCGTTTTAAGTAAAGGGGTACCAATTAAGTTATACAAAGTCAAATGGTAAGAAAACAGGTGTGTGAAATGTGGTTGTGGATAGCCATTTTCTTCCGCCCTGTTCTATACGAACGAGCGGGTTGTCATGAACTTGGGTAATTACCATTTGCTGAGGTTGCAATGAAATGGCTGCATTACATTCGCTACGACAAGCTAATGTTACTATAAAAAGATACGACGATATCTTCATTATAAATTTACCTACACAAAACACACCGATTTCAAATAGAATCATTGCATTTTAACAAACCATTGGTTTAGGGTTTCGTATAAAGAAATATACCGCAACAATACAAAATTTTCTTTTTACAGATTTATTTTTTAATTAAAAAAGTAAAACTATTTCTCTCTTCTTTTAAATTCTTAAAATTTGTTTTAAAATGTAATTCTTTATGTATTTTACATAATTTATTTATAAAAATCTTTTATTGTTTCAGGCTAAACTATTAGAATCATCACATGCTTGGCTCGGTGCTTCAACCTCGTCAATAGCCGGTAAGTGTCACCCTAAGATAAATTAATAATTACAAATTAATTATACATTTAGGTGATCTTCATATATTAATTTGACAATGCCTGCAGCACTCACAAGAAAAAAAAAACATTTTTTAATAATAAAAATACCATTTTACAAGTCCATACTACAAGATTTTAATTTAAAACGGATGAATTTTAATTTTTATTTAATTTTTTTAAATTTTATTTTCCTCGACGTTCACAATTCTTACATTTCAATATTAAATTGCTCATATTACATCCATTTACAATTTTATTACAAGAATTACATAAAATACGAATTCAATCAATTCATTTCAATTTTATTTGTTAAAAAGTTTTTCAATTTTATTACATTAAATGAATATTAATATTCTTGTTGGAAATTTATGTGTTTTTGAGCAAGTGGCATGTTGTTTTTTTTTTTAATGTTAGGACAGATCTGGTACCTTTTCATCTATTTACATTTAAAACATTTTACATTTATTCAGATTAAATATGTTAATTTTATTCTTGGCATTTATTTCTCGTTTTATTTTTTATAATGTAAAATATTCATTTCTAAGAAAATGCAATAAAAACATGCATTATAATTACTAATTATACAAGTCATAATTCTTACATGTACCTTGTTTATATAATATAATTAATGTGATGAAGAGATGATTACAATTTAAAATGAAAAATCACAGCACTTCCCATATTATTAATAATCCCAGTTATACTGCATAATACTAAAACAACAAATGAAACAAGCCATAAACAACATAATTTAGTCAGAATAATATGAATTCAACCGGACGATAACTGTATAAAGGCCAATAACTTGCACACTATAATTCTATTTGTACAACTAGAAAGTTGCAGAATTAAATTGTAATGGAAAAGCGAAATCAAGTAAAATAAAACACTATTTAATACCATCCAAGTATAATTAATCAATTCAGTGATAAGATATTATGATTAACTGTAATCAATCATCAATTTTGAAACACACATGTTAAATCGAAGTGGTAAATGATTAATTAAATAATTTCGGGGTCCGGTATTTTTATTTGAATGCGGTGCAACAAATAATTCAAACTGAGGCGGAGATTTTTTTTATTCAATTAATAATCTGGAATTGATTACGAATGAAATAAACCGAAACACAGCATGCGCACTGCGTATGAATATTAAAAAGTACAATAAATAAAAAATTACTTACAACAGCGAGTAAATTTAATATCAATAAAACAGAAATATAATTAAAATTAATTAAGCCCTAAAGAAATTATCCTCCCGATATATTTAACAAGTAATGTAATTTTTTTTTTTTAATATTACAAAGAATCAATTAATTAAATACGAGTGTTGTGCAGGCCACCTATGTGGAGCATCACGTTTTCTATATATCGACCACCCGTTGGTCAATTAACAATTAAAAATATCATTATTTCATAACAATGAGATTCAAATAACAAAGTAGTTAAATAAATTAGCATCACTACAGGCTGGGCTATAATGGAATCATTAAAGATTAAAATCGGATTCGTCAGGTATCTGTATATTACGACTAGTCGATAATCACTTGATTATTAAGCTATTATCAATTTAATTAAACTTTACTTTCATTTGCGTATTTTTTCCATTAATTTAATTATTTACAAAATATTAATTAATACATCCAAACGGTAAACAAAATATATTTTGGATAAAATAATTACATCACCAAAACGACGAGATTACATCAAAGCTTCATTAATAATAACAAAATAATTTAAGAGAAAAAAATTCCGGAAATTATTGAAGGTAGAAAGGAAAACATTTATTTTTGTAATAATATAATAAGACATCAAGATCAGTATTACAAAAAATAATTTTTAAAAATCGTATTTTCTATTTTTTTCATTTTAATCAGACGGACACTTTCTATAGGTACAAGATAAAAAATCCAATCCCGGCGAGTATCGAACTCACGATGTGAGTTCGAGACTTTTTTGTGCTTCAACTTAGCCAGAGAAATGCGTTTTGAAATTTGTAACCTTATTCGTGGCTTTTCTTCCTTACATCTGTTTCCTTGTAGATATATTACCCTACCAATCATTTACAAAAGAAAAATATATAGAGGTAGTAAAAATGATTGTGCCATTTGCTCAAAAAGCAGTAATAATAATAATAACAATAATAAAAGTCCCTTTATTGAATGTATATGACTTATAGGGATGAGGACAGCTGCAATTGTCACTACGTACAATTCCAAAAATATTTCTATTGAATTTTATTTTAATCTAACAAAAAAAAAATTGTATGCAGTATTACATTTATGTAATGTATTAATTTTGAAATTTTTGAATTTCCAATCCAGATTATTGCACGCAATATAACATATCTCTTTCGGGTCAAATAAAATTGAAAAAAATCGAGGATTTGAATGGTTTTATTTTACAACATATTTAAATGTGAAAGTATTCGTTATTAAAACCTCCACTATCAAATATCAACAGGTTTGAAAGTAATTTAAATTTTATTGCAAACGGTTGTTAGGAGTTCATTGCATATTAACGTGTTTAAAAAATAAATAAATAAAATAAAATGAAAGGAATAAATGTGTAAATGAGTGGATCGTATTTCAGAGGAAGCCACGCTAGCAGAAGAAACGTTTATAACGTTAGATCAAGATTTGAAAGTGGTGTGTTCTTTAAAGAAGTCACCGAAATGGACTTCGGTTGAACTAAATCGGGCGATAGAGTTAGTCCGGTCGGGCATGCCCATAAAACCAGCAGCTAAACTGTGTAACATACCCGTCATGACCCTCTGGAGACGTTCTAAAGCTGTTGGGGTAGTCAGTAGTCGAGCAGTTTCAAGTACATTGAAATCGTGTAAAAATAAAGAACATAAAAATAAAATATCACGCGACTTTAACGAATGAGAACCACATATTGGGAAAATTGCGACCGGTTGTTACTAAAACTTTGAAAAATTGGTGAATTAGTATTGGATAAGTTTTCTCGTTAGTTTTATGTTTGTTACTTTAGTTTTTATTGGCACTTTCTTACAGTGTTGCGCTATTTATTAAATATATTGCGTTAATATCCTCCCTTAACTTTTTGCAGTGTGTGCGTTTTGTGTGGCATTGTCGTATTAATCAGCATGAATTTAGTACTTCCTTTCTATTTTATTTTAATCCTTTTTTTATTAATTTTGATTTCGTTTTATTTTTGTTTTTGTTTCTAATAGATTATCCCATCTTATTAAAATTAAAATCGCCGACATGGACCCAAGATCAACTAAAGGAAGCAATTGATGCTGTTGTTAAACAAAAAATGCGCTTTACGCAAGCTGCGCATAAATACGGTATACCTAAAGGCACATTGTACGATAATATTTTAGGGAAAACTAAACGCATGGCTGTTTTGGAGGAAGCAGGTTTGACTAATGTTGAAGAAGCGGCGGTTCTTGACTTTTGTTGTGATGTTACTGTTTCGCCCTATAATAGGCGAACGAAAAAATCTCTCTCATCCGTTTTGAGCTATGTTGAAACGTTGAGAAGGGCGCGTGATCCCGAATTTATGTTCACCGGACTTTCCGGGTTCCGGTGGTGGTGGGCTTTCTGTAAGAAGCACAGTATTGTTTCTCTATATTATGAGAACAGTACAAATGAAAGTCCTGTGAAAGCATCAACTAGCGTTGGAAAAAACGAGCGGGAATTGTCTCCTAAATACAACAATGATTCCCATTACGGTAAATCAGTTAAAAATTCTTTCCAACAAATGCAATAAAAGACTGAATATTTATTTTTATATCAAATAAAATATGTATATAAATAAATATGAAAATTAATAGAGAAAAATAATAAAAAATATTCCTTCTAGCATTTCAAACTTAAAATTTTTCCCTTTAAACTTCAATCAAAATTTAGAATACAATTTTATCAAAAAGACAGTGTATCACATTTGGTTTTTAATTAATTACCCAAAAATTGGGTTGTCGTATACTAATTTTTTGACAATGATAATAAATATTTTTATTGCTTTACTCTATTAAACTTTCCATCTGTTGAAAAAAAAGAAACAAAACATTCCTTTATCATTAAGTCAAACGTGCTTCCTCGCATTTAATATTAACAATTAATGTTACTTTATATTTTAATACATCTTTTATCGATGTTACTTTTTATTAATTATAATATATAGTTTTGCATTTATATGAACTATATTTATGCATCTAATTACATAGCTAATAATGCCTGCGTGTTGTATATGATTGTATTCTCTGACATGCAATATTGTATTACATGTTTAGTTTAGATACATTTATTTTTACTCATTATTTTGTGTTTGCTACATGTCGCATTAAAGTTGAGTAAACGGCTGCATGGCAAATTAACATTACAACATATGTTTTATATAATAATTGTTAATAACGCAATTTTAATATTTTGATATTAGTAAAAATTGTTTATTTCTTGTTATGTATTTTTAGGTAAAGAATTCCGTATATAAACGGAATCTTAAAAATTATTTGTGGCTATAATAATTAGCAATAATTTTGTTTTTTTTCTTTTTGTGTTAAATAACTATTATTTTGAGAAAGAAGCGCGATTTTGTATGGAAAATATTATATTTGATATTTTTAGTTAAGTTAACATGTCATATTTAAGTTTAATTTATATTTGATGAGGAAATATTGTTCGAAATAAAAAAAAATCATTTAATTTAATTTCGTTTATTTTTATTTTTTATTTAGTTTTTAGTATTAAATAGAAATTATCGCAAATTTGCTAGCAAGGGTTCAATATAGGCAACCAAATATACAGACGTATACTTTCCCGCCCCTTAAAATAAAAGTTAACGCGGTAAATTTAGGAACACCAACTAAAATTATATTAATAATTATGAATAATTTAAATGGGCATTATTATAAATTATAATTTAAAGAAAATATTAATAATAGCCACAGTTATATCCGCGTATATATTTCTTATCTTAGAAGGAATTTTCTACATGATAATTTTAAAACTTCTGCCAACTAATAAATTACCACAAATTTTATATGGGAAATCAATATTAAAACAAAAATTATTCCCAGCGTTAATACAAATCTGCATTTATAAATTTGAATGTTAATTTGAATATCCTGTATTCATTAAACTTTTTAAATATTAATTTGTTTTAAAATCCAATTATGCAATCAATTTCAATAAATATTAATGACAATAAATTAAAACTTTATTAAGACTAAGAAAAATAGATAAATTCCATTTTTTTCATTTTTATTGATTAAATTTATTTTATATTTCTCACTTCTTAAGGTGGATCTACAAGCAAAGTTTTGTCGTCAGTTTTGCATGGTAATATAAGATTTTTATAACAAAACGTTTTGTGTAGATAGAAAGTTAGATGATTTGCGTGAACTGAATGAATTGTGACAAACTCATAAATGACTGGTGAGCTGGAGATACGACAACCTTACTTTTTATTAAATCAAACAGTCATCTAAATCAAATTTGCGATAGTTTTCTTTAGATGAAGAAGTGCATAGATAAATCAGTGAAATATGAAACCAATAAAAATGGGTAATTATTAGCAATAAAGCTTTATATAGCAATTCTAAAACTTTTATATTTATTGGTTAATACAATTTAAAAATGCCTTCAAACACAATAAACATTTGTATTCACAATAGAAATTATTTTTTCACAATTCCTTTTATTTTGTAATAATTATTTGTTGATAGAATAAGTTCATTATTAATTTAATTAAATACAATGGATGTAAAAGTATTGTTTCATTTTATTTCAATTTTATTTATTTATTTCTGTATTAATTATGCCTTTTATTATTTTTTATGTTTCAGATTTTTAACACATATAACCGGTAATTTATTTTATTATAAATTTATATCTTATTCATATATAATTACAGGAGAATTTCGCAACTACTCATAAATTAATTAAGTTTACAGATTTTATGGTTTCCTCGTGAAATAATTATATAACTTGATTGATTTTATTTGTTTATTCGTAGATGTTTAAATGAATACTAATATTGGTTTTCATTTTTTCAGCAGATAGTTATCAATATCAACTGCAGTCGATGTGGCAAAAATGTTGGAATACGAATCAAAGCCTCGTCCATAATTTACGCTTCCGTGAAAGGGGTCCTTTAAAATCTTGGAGGCCGGAAACGATGGCCGAAGCAATTTTCTCAGTTTTGAAGGAAGGATTGTCATTGTCACAAGCAGCTAGGAAATACGATATACCATACCCCACCTTCGTTCTTTATGCTAATCGAGTGCACAATATGCTGGGTCCTTCGGCTGATGGAGGTTCGGGTGAGTTCCAATACCAAAAGGTGTTGATTACTACATTTAGTTTCTATAGAATAGATCTGCCAGAAATGAAAAATGAAAATTAGTCATTTGTACTTTTTAAAATATTAATCATAAATATCTTTTGGTTATTGGAGCGGATTTGATTCACATAATTTTTTGTGTGTAGCACAAATTTTTCATTTTTTCTGTGGTTTGTCTGTTTTACACAACTTTTTTGGTAATTACACCTTCCTAGATATTAATTTTATGTTAATTTAAGTGAAAAATTCTGAAGGTATGTCAGAAGAAACAATGGATCTCTTTAAATTTTTGATTGTTTACTCTTTTAATATAATAAACTCTTAAAAAGTAAATTGGAAAATAGCATTATAGGATGTGCTATTATCTTAATGCAATAACTTTCTCCAGATTCAGCTAAATTCTATTCTAAGCCAGCAGAGAGCAGAGGGACGAGGCATATTTCATCATCCCAATTCATCCTTCAAAATTAATAAATAAACAAAAACAAAAAGAAGATCAAATGAGCTACGCCAATCCGTTGTTTTTTCTGACATATTTAAATTGAATGAAAATATAATAATCATTATAAAGAAAGAAATTAAAAATAGAGTGACTTTACCAAGTCCACATTGGAAAAAATGCCAAAAATTTCCAAACATTATTACAAAATTTTAATTAAAACCATCAATTTGCTTTTCATTTGGAACTTTTTATTTTATTTTCATTTTATTTTTTGATATAATGAGATTCAATTTTTTTTTAAATAAATATTTTTATAAAATCAAAATTTGAGATTAAATAATTAAAAATCAAGAGCATTTATTCTTTCACAGATTTACGGCCTAAAGGCAGAGGAAGGCCCCAAAGAATATTATTAGGTGTATGGCCAGATGAACATATTCGAGGAGTAATCAGAGCAGTTGTATTTAGAGATTCTCATCAAATTAAAGAAGAACCTCATATTGGTTATCCTAGAATACATGTAAGTTTCACATCTGCAAAGTTTGAATATACCCATTAAAAGAGGATTGTGGTGGCCCAAAAAAATTGTTTTTCAAAATTCGATATTTAGGAATTGGTACTGATCTCAAACATGATTTAAGATATTTTTTTGATGCTAAAATAATTTTGCTTCACAATTAAATCTTTTTGCAATGGAGAAAAATAAATTCTTTTTGGACCACCCTAATGTATACAGATACACATTTTCTTAAACTTTAAAACAAGGGAAAATTCAAATTATGTTTTTTATTGATAAACGTTTTAAAGATTTCTTGAGTTATTCCTTCTGAATGGTTTATTATTTTAATTGTTGATTTCAGGATGGTGTGTCTGTACAAAATTATCAAAACAATTCCTGTAGTAACGGTTCTGATCATAATGTATCTCCTGGAGCAGCAGCAGCGGCTGCAGTTGCTGCTGTTGCACATGGTTTACGACAACAAATGTGCAGTATGGTAGCAGCAGCGCAGCATGCAAGTACAGCTCATGATACAAACCCTGTGGCAAGTTTAGTTAATTCATTAGCGTTAGCTGGACATTGTGGATCAGTAACAATGCCCACGAATGGCGTCCCACCTATGAGTATAAACCAAATGACATCTATGAGCCATATGACATCAATGCGAATGGCGAGTCCTGCAGGAAGTATACAAGACCTTAGGATAAGTCCCGCAGGATCAGCCCTCGAAAGTCCAATATCATCACCTTTAGGTTTAACAGTGTCAAGTACAATGGATAGTGCATTAAATTTGGGTATGGGAAATAATATGGATGTAGGTATTGGTGTTTCGGGAATGACTTATAAACCTGCACGGTCATCGTTTACATCCCCCCGACCAGAGAATCTCTTCCAAGAGGATATCGATGAATTGGTGAAACCAATTCATACGACCGCTCCTCGTCCTAAAGACTCTATGGCTTCCATTAAAATGGAACCAATGACGGAATGTCGAGGCGAATGAACACATGCCGTGTTAAAATGTAATGTGATAAATTATTATTAGTTGACGCGTACACAAACTGTAAACTTAATCTTTGCATCGTTTCAAGTATTACTTAATAAAAATATGTACACAATAGATAAATATATTTATATACCTGCAAATTAAAAAATAAAGAGAGTGTAAATAATTAATACATGAAATGGTGTTGTTAAGGGTGCAGATTGTTGACATACTCTACTTATTTAATTTTGTAGATTTAACTGTTAATGTATTCGAAATTCTAGAATGTAGAGGATGTTTTTGGACACTTTTATAAAATTTATCTAGCCAAAGTTTCGGCCAGTTCTATATATAAAAAAAGACTGTTGTGTATATGTATACAATTTTTCTAAATTCAAAATTAGAGTCAGTATTTTCAAAAAAGCTGTATTTTAGGACTTATTTTAAAAAAAGATGGTTATTATTGAGATGAAACGTTGCTACATCACATCACATTTATATTGGGATAAATTGAATACATATTGTTAGTTACCAATTTAATGTGTGATATAAACTTAAGCATATAAAACTTATTCGGAAATCAAAATTTTTAAAACAATACATCTCATTAGAGCTGTATCTACCAAATTACACATTATTTAAGTAGGTAACTATAATTATGTAAAAATATACATTCCCCATTCGCTCTACGACAATCCTTTTTGTTAATAGTAAACGTTCTGTTCGGATTTAATTCGAATTGAACCACTTCATTGTATGCTTATAGGAATAACGTAGCGGAAACAAAAACTTAAAAGCTGTTTTGGGCCCAATTGATTAAAAAATTTTACAAAAGCTATGCAATAATACGATATTCTAAATAGGATTTATCCAGGCACCTGTACACATATACAAATTTTTGTTTTTTTTTGTTTCATTGTTTTTGTTGATAAGTTAATTATTACGGTAATAATTTATTATGTAAAAGTGTGCAGATGCTATTATTTTTAATGATCTAAATTTTTTATTATAAGATTTTATTTGTATCATCATAATGATGGTTTTTCGCACTGTTTTTTAGTGCATTTTATATAGAAATGCAAATATTGGTCTCCGCATTAAAACAAAATGATACCGGGTGACACAAATTCAATTAGTGATTAATTCCTGATTTTAGAAATGTCGTATAAATCCAAGGATATGTAGAAAGGGACATAAAATAACTGTTTATTCTTCTTGATGGAATAGAAAATGCAAAAAGAAAACATATTTGTGAATTAAATCTTTTTTTTTTTTGATTAATTTAAACAGATCAGCTTTGTACCTTTGAGTTTTCTGAAATAATAACTCATAAAATAGTTTAACAAGTGGTTTTCATATATGCAACTTAAAATAGAATAGCTGTTTATGCTCTTTTCTATGTATTTTTGGTTTAAGCCATTCTGATCTTGGTATAATTCAACGTAAAAAAATTAAAAAGTTTGTTAGTATTTGCTTTTCTAATAATTCTTTACTTAATTGTTTGAATAATTTTACTATCTAAATCTCTAACTAATAAAAACATCCCCTATTTTGCTTAAGTAATACATTTTTATACTTGCCCTTTTTGTACCAAAATTTTTTTAAGCATGAATACAATCATTGCTATGAAAATATTTTTTATAATTTGGTTAAAAAATAATAAAAGCAAAACTAACAAATTTTTTTAGAAGATTTTTATTTTAATTGAATTAAACCCACTAAAAATAATGAAAAAAATTAAAAAGAAATTTTGTTACCACCCAGTATTCATGATTTTTATTTATTTAGTTCTCCTTTCCGTTATTTTAATTTATAATTTGCATACCTTTGATTGATTAATATTTGCAAACTATTAAAAATGATATACGAAAGTACACCAAAGTCATTTCATAAGTTAAACAAAACTCATGTACAAAACTAACAACTGTTAAACTCAGATTAAATTGTATATATATAAATGAGCGTAATGGAGTGTCGAGCATATAAATATTACTCAAATCAATATTATAAATATATAGATAGATTTATTAATAAAAGAATGTAATTATATCGCTGGATTTTATCAGTGCAATATGATATTCCTTTATTTATTAGATTCACAATATTTTAGTTAAAAGCGATGAAATAGGTCAGTCTTTATCAGTATTTTAGATTTCCGCTGGTCTCTTAATTTATTACAATATTGTAAGTATTGAAATTGTATAGGTATTTAATACAATCATAATGGCGTATATGAAAAATCTGCTTTGTTATTTATGCGCGTATTATAGCTTATATGTTTTTATTTTTGGATCTTTTAACTAAATTGGACTGATTCGAAGATTTGTTATTATTTTTAAAAAAATTTTATTATATATATAAAAAAAAAGAATGTATTTATATTTGTATTGTATCATAAAGGCTTTAATGAATCAAAAAGTGGTACTGTGAAATCTGATTGGTTCGGATTATTGATATTTATGTCTGGAAGCATTTATGATTTTCCTATTTTATAGCTATGCTATGCCAAATGTATCATATATGTTACGATGTAGCATCAATAAATAGTGAATATAGGTGTTGTGTATGTACAAAGTGTAGTGCAACTGCCTGGAAGTAATCTGAAGACTTTAATTCAGCGAAATAGTTGCGACTCCGTTCACAATGTAGCACATATGTTAAGAGACACATACGTTTATTCTTTCAAATAGTCTGTAGTTTGAGAGAAACTCACTGAGCCAACATAAAAATTATTTTTGTGATTTGTTTAGATTATAGGATATGAAATAATGTACAAAATTTATATAAAAAAAAAACTTGTAAATGTAGAAATTATAACGATTTAAAGAAATTATAAATGCCTTCCTGCCATTTTGGGGTTCAGCCAAGCTTGTTCGAATTTGTAAAAATTTGTATGTTGTGGCGTGATAAGCATTTTTCAAAAGTGGCCTTTAAAAAAAAATTTTTCGATTTATTCTCGAACGTTTTTGCAAATTTTTGGGCTCCTAAAATTCCCCTCTTTTTATTTTCTAATGTAGAAGAAGTTTTGTTCTCGAATTATTAATGACTAGGCTTTCATGTGTTCAAAAGTCAAGTAGTAAGTGCCTTCCAAACTATGTGACCACTTATGTCAACCGAGTTAACTAAATTAAAAAAAAAAGAAAAATTGAACAAAATTTGTGCGTTTTGATGCGTTCCGGTCTGGTAACACCCTGAATGGCAAGTTCTTTTTCATATCTCTGTAAATTACATTTATATAACTTAATGATATAAGCAAAAGTGATGTGAGATTGGCATTTTAGATTTTTTAGACATGTAACCACTCCAAATTCAGGTAAAAGCTTTATTTTAATGTATACTATATAACATAATATAGATTGATGTTAGTGCAAATATAAAATAGCATACCTAATTATATAAAACTAGCCTCTTTAGCCAGTATGCAATAATATTATCAGTACAGTTGTGCTACAGTTAGAACAGTCTGATGGCCCAGTTGTATGCAAAATATAATGTCATCTTGTGCAGTTTGTCATTTTATGTTATTGAAAGTAATTTTTCTTTTTATACCTACATATTGTATATTTCACTATAATTTATTAAACTCATTTTACTCATATGCCATTTTGCACAATATTATTTTATGTCTGTATGGTAAATAAAATAAATTATAAAATTATTATGACTTATACATTTCCTTTTTTTAATAACCTAATCCCTACAATGACTCAATTAAAAGAAAAAGCGAAAGTAATAGATAAAAATAGTGCGTGCAAATGCAATGTTTAGATGTGAGTGCTTTTACTTTGCGTTTGTCGCTTTACAAATTGTACCAAAAGTGATCTGGTTCACTTTTTATAAAACTATAGGGTGAATCGAATTATATAATTGAAAAGCAATTTTCTCGATAATTTGAGGGATTTAGAAGCAAGGAGTAGTCGAAATAAGTTCCATGGGGCATTAGCTTTACATTTCTACCCTTAAAATCGAATTCAAAATTCAAAAAAATCAAAAACGAGTGCATCATGGTGTTGCTGCTTCTATTGTCTACTGAGGAACCCAAGCACACCGCAATTAAACTCCATTTTGATTCAAAAATGACAGATGAAATTATTTAGTTTGGCATGTAATGATTTCATTTACCGCTCTATAGTTTGGATAAAAGTGAACCGAACTATTTAACTAAAAATAAATTTTCTTGAAAAAATGAGGAATTTAGAACCAACTAGTGACCGAAATAGGCTTCTTGGGTTATCAGCTTCACGTTTCTGCCCTTAAAATGGAATTTTAAATTTTGAGATTTCGATAAATTTCATGGGCTAACCCCTTTGAACTTTTTTCGAGCAAAAATTAAAAATTTAAAAAATTCAAAAATGAATGCATTACTGCGTTACTGCTTCTGTTAGCTACTGCGGAA
>JAODAH020027668.1:0-10383 GCA_027574865.2 Coproporus ventriculus
GATAAGGTTCTACCAGATGTAGAAAAAGCCTTCGATAGAGTGTGGAAAGAAGGACTGCTGATCAAGATGCAGGACATCGATATCAGCGGTCGCTTAATGTGGATTGTTGGAAACTTTCTGCAGGATTCCTATCCTAAGAGTTAAGGAAAGGCGGGTAATCTCTGATATTGGAGATGCAACGGACGATGTTCAGCAAGGATCCCCATTTTCACTCTTGCTATTTAATATCATAGTAAGGGACCTGCCAGAAGTTAAGACAAAAGGCACAAATTCTGTCCTTTTACAATTTGCGGATGATACCACACTGGTTGCGGCTTCGCGAACTTGGAGCGCTTTGGAAAATAACTTCGAGGCGAACCTAGCAAAAGTAGCCACATTTTTCAACCAATGGAGGATTCAGGCCAACCCACAGAAAACCACACTACTGACGTTTAATGAAAAAATTCCACCAGATTATTTTAGGGTGAGGTTTCTTGACTCATATATTGCACCATTACGTAGAGCAAGATACTTGGGCATGTTTTTTAATTACAGATTTACTTGGAAGAACCATGTGAACGAGAGGACCGTCATCGCCAAGAGGGACTTAGGCAGAATAACACCCATCCTTATGAAGAACAGCAAGCTCTACATCGTCACACAAAGAAGAATAATTTTAGCAGTTTCCCAGGCGCAATGGAGCTATGTCCACGAGCTCGGGGCTGTGAAGCTGACCCAGGAAGAAGAATCCCGAATCAAAGGTACCCAGAGGCGAGCAATGTGCTTAATTGCAGGAGAAGCACACACCACATCGAGTACAGCCATGATTAAGAAACTGGACATGGAGCACCCGATTACCAGAGCCTTGCAAGCCCAAGCTAAATCGAAGGACATACGTCCTGAAAAAGACGACCAGGAACAAGAAGTGTTCCGGAATTTCCCCCATCTTAGACGTAGAGAACCTTCATGAACAGCTTCTTTCTACTGGAAGACACACAGGAGCCCAACACCCCATTTTCCCTTCATGATAAAGGTTCCATCCACCTTAGAATGCGTCCCCACCCCTTAGATTTAAGTTAGTTAGGTTAGTCATTTAAGTATCTTAAATTCCGGGTCTTATACCTGGAAAAATGTAATGTAACCGTAAGGCATGTATCAATTATGTAGTCTTTTTATGTATTTTATACGAAAATTATAAATAAATGAGAAAAAATTTTTTTTTAAACACAAAAAATTATCGAATCTCCGAGCGGAACATACCGGTAGATCCAAGCGATTCTCCAACCAAAACCAAAGCTAGCGGATAGAGCCCTAATAGAACTTCCACGAGGATTTCAACATCGGTAAGTTTTTGTTGGTACCCCTACTATTAGTCCCCCGACATTTGATCCCCCGACAGTTGATCCCTTACTCATGGATTCCCTTAAAAATTGATCCTCTGGACAATTAATCCCCCACATATTTAAAAATTTAATTCGTTATGAAAATTAGACAATAAGTAGATCACCAACTACACATATTATTTGATAATGGTAAAGAACACAGCCATGAAGGAAACCCGGAAAAAGTTTTGTCAGGAAAAGCTGTCAGATTCATGAAAATAAGGATGAAAGAAATAAATGCATCTAAAAGCACTGTAAATGCAAATGTGTGTTCTCCCTTGAACAAATGTGTACTTATGGCTCTTTCCAAACGACCTACCCTACAGAACTTTGGAGAGTTATGTCCAGAAATTTGGAATTGAGAATAATTTTTTGGAACCAATCAATGTCAATTTTGATTTTAACTTACCAGAAAAGTTTAATGAGTTTTGCTTGTTTGATTCTAGCTTTAAAAAGAAAGGTTTTCTCATGCGGTTGCGTTATATATTTAGTAATGTGGAAATCTCATTTTATCTACGCGCTATTGCTCATTTGTTATACAAATAAAATATGTATCTTTATAATTTGTAATTGCAATTTTTAATAATAATAAAATTTAGAATTTATTGTTTTATTTTCCAAAAATTATTACAAATTTTCATAACGAATTAAATTTTTAAATATGTGAAGGATTAAATTGTTCAGGGGATTAATTTTTAAGGGAATAAATGAGTAAAGGATCACCTGGCAGTAGGATCACCTGGCAGTGGGATCACCTGGCAGATGGATCAACTGCCTTGGGGTTCAATTGACAGGGACCAATTGTCGGGGGATCAAATGCTGGGAGACCAATAGTCACCGAACAGTTTCTGTTAATTTGTTTATTCAATTCACTTTTTAATTTTTTATTTTCTTTTATTCTCTTTCTCACAAAGGTCAGTTTCACTCAAGCAGAAAGGTTAGGCCGTAGGCGAGAGGATACTTTAGTCTAGTGTAGGAAAGCAACTGTGTTTTCTTCTCTTTATTCCTTTTATTTTTTCTTGATTAATTAATTTTTTATATCTCACTCGTATGCGGTTGACTACAAGGGCTAACTAGGCGTGGTAGATAGGAAGTCAGGATATTATCTACCGCGCTTTAGCCCTGTCCGACGGGCGCATATGATTTTATTGTTTGCATTTATTTTCTTTTTTTATTCTATTTTTATTACAACTTATTTTCAATTTTATGTGCCATTAGATCTCACACTAAACATTCCGTCTTCAATTACACCAGCAGAACTAGATGATCCGAAAGCCCTTTGGAATCTAATAGTACTGCTATCGCAACGGTTAGAACACCTAACATACACAAAAACGCAAAGACGACGCAAACATTTCACCGGTACAACTGAATCACCACGCGACAACGACACTTCGCAACCCGAAACACAAAACACTCAAACAGAACACCACACCTCAGCAACCTTACATATACCAAACATTCCGACAAGCAATCAATTCGATGATCTATTAAGCACACACACACACACATGAACACCAATCAACCCACATTTCTACCTACCACCTACCACGCTCACACTTAAAAATACGACAAACTTTGCGGACCTTCCATTCCAAAAATTAACACAATCATCACAAAACACAACACAAAACACCACACAACACACCAATAAACACCTTCAATCATTCTAGACGGCATGGAGAGGTGGCACCTTGTACAAAAATACTTAGACACAAATAAAATGAAATACACCGACGCTGCAATGTGTTCGCTGGGCTTCAAAATCTCATCATATTCTGAGACTCACTGCCGTTTGTTAGCCGACGTATTCGAAAGGGAGGAATCTATTTTCATTTGGAGAAATGACTTCCCTCCGAAAACACAATTACCGCCATTATCAGGGGTATATCTAAGAGTTCACCTCCGATAAAAACGAAGCCGAACTCACCGCAAAAAAAATCGAAATCACATCCATTGAGCGCATAATGGGAAGAGGCAAAAAACCAGCACCACTCCTTAGGATTGTCCTATTCTAATACTCCTCTTCAATCTTTAAAATAACCCATGTTTGTAATCTCAAAATCCAGATAAAAAAGAGCAACCTCAAAAATGGGGTTCCCCAGTGCAGACGTTGCCAGTACTGGGGACACATTTAAAGCAACTGCAGGGCTGCGTACAGATGCACTAAGTGCTGATCATTCTACCCACCTCTGCACAAAATCCAAAACTCTCCCAGTGTGCAAATTGTGCGGGCGACCACCTGTCAAGGAGCATCTCTTGCTCCAGAAACTCTAACATCCCCAATTTCTCAACACAATACCACAACAGACACTCAACACTCTTACAAAACAAATCCCACAATTCTTAAAACACAACTCACAACAACCACACCATCATTCGCCACAGTCTTAAAAACAAATACAAAAACACAAAACAAACACACTGCTCAGATACCCACACATAACTACGCAAATATTTCAACACACAAACCCTCTGTCTCTCACGTCTCAACCTCCTTTAGTTACTTAAACGGACTATACACAGAATTCATGAGCATTGATCGATCAGACGAAGAAATAAGAAATTTTCGAGAAACTTTCAAAATATGGAAAAAAAATTTAGAATTAAAAAATAATCTCAAAATTCAAAATAATGTTTTGCAATGCCAATGGCATTCATCGCCAACGTCAAGAACTGACGCAACTTTTAACTGAACACAACATTGACATCTCTCATCAGCGAGACGCCCTTAAAATCATCAATAAACTTCAAAATTCAAAATTTCTTAACACACAGAACAGACAGGTCGCGATCCTTACCGGAGATTCCCTTAAACATGAACCTTTGCGCTGTCTAACTCCTACTGGTCCCAAAGTAGAAGTCATTTCCATCAAATTACATATAAAATCCACACTACACCTGATCCATTAAATTTATAGTCCCCCTCAGCACAACATCCATTCTAATGAACTGCACTCAAGCTTCAATCATCCTTTCCTCGCCATTGCAGCAGGTGCTTTTAATGCCAAGCACACAGAATGGCATTCAAACTGCACAAACCACCATACAAACTAGACTCAAAACAACAACATAGCCATAATACACACAATCGAACCTACACATTACTCTGCAAAGTGTTCCTAGATTTTAGATTTCGCGTTCTTAAAAAACATCAACATTCGACACAACACCAACGTTCACACAGAACTAAACTCAGATCATCTCCCAGTCACACTCACTCTTTTTTCCAAACCTCTCAAAATCAATAAAATCTTTCCGAAAGTTGATTACAAAAAGTTCAACAAGACACTAAACCTACAAATACTTAAAATCAGCTGAGTAAATGATCTCAACAATGCCATTTAATCTCTTCAAGAAACCATTACGGAGGCAGCTGCTTCTGCCACTGTTTCAATAACCCAAAACAAATTAAACAAACCCCTTTCTCCAGAAATTCTAAATACAATTAAACTCAAAAATAAAGCCAGAAAACAGTATCATAGAACCAGGCACCCCAGCAACATAACTGTTTTAAATCGGTACACCCACCTTGCCTCTTTTCACATTGATCAATATAAAACCCAAACTTGGCAATATCGTTGCATAAAAATTAATAATCAAGAAAGTTGTAAGAACCCTAACGAAACAAACACCAAAATCACGTTCCCTCAGGAAGTAGCAAATACCTTCCCCTCTCACTCCCAACACCAATTCTCACCCAATCCTCTATCCAAGCTATCAGCATCTGTTCCAACCAACAACTTCATAGCCAACCTCCTAAACTTCCCCGACAACATCATTTTCGCCCCAGTCACAACAAAAGAAATCACCTCCCTCATACACAACCTACGCAACAAATCAGCACCTGATCTTGACAAAGTCACCGTCAAACTCATGAAAAACCTTCTCAAAAAAGCCATCACACTCATAACCAACATTTCAAACGCAATCCTTCGCTTTTGATACGAAACGATCCACAATCATTCTCATTCAATAACCAAAAAAAAATCCGTCTCGACCCCAGCTCCTACCGACCCATTTCCTTTACTATGCCACATTAGCAAACTCATTGAGTGGACCATCCTCTCAAGCCTAAACATAATCACCGAAACCCTCGACATTATTCCTGCCGAACAACACCATTTTAGAACAGAGCACTCCACAACCCGTCAGCTTGCCAGAGTCACTGATTACATCACTAACGATCTCAACCGACGGATGTCGACAGGTGGTGTCTTCCGTGACTTTACGCAAGCTTTTGACAGTCTGGCACCCCACACTCCTTTACAAAATGTACACATTCGACATCCCAACGGCCTTTATAATACTCATCGATTCCTACGTCACGGACAGATCCTTTCAAGTCAAAATCCATGATACATTATTCATCACATCCTTCTACAATGTAGTCGTCCCTCAATGTTCCGTGATAGGCTCCGCCCTTTTTAACTTATACGTATTGGAAATACCCAAACACTCAACCCAGAACTAGCAATTTACGCCGATGACACAGTTATCCTTACACAATCACACTATATAAACCCAATTACTAATAGATTTCAAGCCCATGCCCTAAATCCTACAAAATTAAACTCCATTATTTTCTCTGACAAAAAATTCAAACACAATCCCCAACAAGCAAATAACCATCAAAAACTCAAACATACCATGGTCTGATACTGTAATGTATCTTGAAGCCCACTTCGATATCAAATTTAAATTCAAGGAACACTTAAAACGCTCTCGTTTAAAGGCAAATGGGGCCCATTCTAAATAATATCATTTATTATGCTCTTCAAGCAAACTTAGCACGCAAAACAAAATTTTAATTTACCAAGCCTCAATCAGACCCATTTTAACATATGACTCCCCCTCTGGCATTTAGCCCCGCCTTCAGCACTCAATAAAATTGTAGTCAAACAAAATTTAATCTTCCGAGCAATAAGAAATCCAGACACTAAGAACTTTTACACTAATTGATCATTCAAATCCATCAATCACTCGCGTTTTAGACCCAGCCCGAAAGAGCAAACGCAAAAGACAGCCAGACAGAATCACATGGCATGCCAATTTACATTTTCACTTCATTTTAATTATATCTTTACTTTTCAGGATAAAACACTAGCTTGTTAACCTTGATGACCTAACAACTACTAACACGAGGAGTTTTAGTGAGTATACCGTCTGTCAAACGAGGAGACTCACACTGTTCGTCTCCTGATAAATTAATTTCTTCAAGATTCGTTCGGCAATAATCAGCTTTTCCCTCTTGGCTTCATTGTTAGGCGTAACTTTTCAGTTTTGTGTTTGTCTAACTAGTTAGTAAATTTCCACTAATTTCTCCCCACGAAAAAAAATTTAATCATTTATAATTTAGTACCGGTGTTATTTTTCTAAATTTAAATTTGATAGTAAAAATAATAGTTATGTTATTGAGTTTGTTTTTTTTTAACTTTTCAATTTAAGGTATGTTTTTTTATTGTTCTTATTTTTTTAATTGTAAATTTTTCTTTTCTTGTGTGTTTAGCCTTGATGAAGCCCTAATTAATAAAAGTGAAACGTTGGTATTTAATTTATCGTTTTTTACTATTTAATGTGGATTATTTAAGTGTACAACCATTTATAATTGTCCTCCCTCATTACATTTTGGAAAAACCCTCAATTACCATTGTTCTTTTAATGCATAGCAGTAAATATTATTTAATCCATCGGTATATGCTCGGCAGTAAGTAAAGAGCGCACTTCTTAATATTCTTAGAGTCAAGGGATTAGGCCGATTTCGGCGCAGGTAAATAACGCACTCGATATTCCTTCCTTTTCTCCCACTCTTTCTCATGTTCGACGGACCACGAGGTAACTGTTATTTAATTAAAAAAAGGAAGGAGACAGAAAAAGGACAGAATTTCAATTTTCTTATATGGTTTTACTTTTAGGACTGCTGTATTTATTTTTTTTTGTAGATTTCATTTTTGTCAATTTGCCGCAAAAAGAAACAAACTCTAAACGACTGATTATGTTATTTCTATACTCCTCCATTTTTTTTAAGAGAATAAAAGAAAAAGTTGGTATTCCTCTCCGATATATTTATTTTAACTGCTGATACATATATTTCGGGTACCATAAACGTAGCAAACTAAGTAAATTAATACCAAACCGGGATATGTATGCAATTACTTAAACTAGGTGTCATAAACTGTAATGGAAATATAATAGGTATTTATGAAGATAATGCTCTAGTAATCCTTTCCTTAGAATTTTACAAGACACATAAAAAGTGGTCATTTAAAAGGGCTAAGTCTGTATTAATTTAATTATATGGTTTTTTTCCTAAATATTGCTTCTAATATTTGATGGTTTAATTAGAAATGCATTATAGAAATTAAATTTGTGTCCGATCTCTATGGAATATTTGGCTATTGCCGATTTATCCACTTCGAAATTTTTTATGTTTCTTATGTGCTCCTTGAATCTCATATCTAAGTTTCTCGTGGTTTGTCCTATGTAGACTTTATTGCAATTTCCGCAATTAATTTTATAAATACGGGATTTTTCACCAGCTGGTGTTTTATCCAATGGATTTCCCAACACTTGATTCAATTTAGTGGTTGCATAATGCTGGTTCTAAAGTGGTAACGAAACAACTCTATATATTAAATTGTTAAAAACTGATAATTTGTATTTTAAAGGGCAATTGGCTGAACTGTGAATGTAATTATCTGTGTGTGTGTTTTTTCATTAAATATCAAAATCAAATTTGTCTTGGTTTCTAATAATTTTTAGATCCAGGAAAGGCTAGCAACCATTGTTTTCTTTTTCAAACGTGAAATTGATAGATTTATGTACAGAATTAATGTAATTTAAAAAAGTTTCAATATTAAATGATGTATCAACTACTGTAAAAATGTCATCAACATATCTGAACCAAGTGCCAGGAAATTTTTGAACATATCATTTTCAAAGGCACATAAGAACACATCCGCTAAAAAGGGACAGAGGGGATTTCCCATCACCGTCCACGTTTTTTGTTTGTAAATTTTTTTTTCTGAAATTGGTAAATATTCAAATCCATCACTAAGTTAGTTAGAGTTAAATATTCGTTAATTTCTCTATGTGGAATGTGGTTAAATTCTAGTAGATTTTTTAATTAAGACATAGTGACATCTATGGGGGTACTCGGAAAAAGAGACTCAACATCGAACGACACCAAAATGTCATTAGGTTTTAATTTAATGTTTTTTAGTTTGTTGACTAAATATAAAGAATTTTTCACTCTAGTATCCAAAGGGAATTTAAGATTTTTAAATTTATTGTTAAGCTCTATATAGAGATATTATAAGTGGACCCATTGGAGAGGAATACCAACTTTTTCTTTTACTTAATATTTTCTTCCATAGTCACTCAATAATTAATTTAATTTTTAAGAGAAGTTTGTCGTCGCTATATATATTATTATTCACAAATATCCGCAAAATTTTATTTCGTTAATAAATATACATTTTTAAATTTTCCAACTGATTATTAATTTTAACATAAAATTTGTAAAATTCTGCGTTAGGAAATCACACAAAATTAAAATAGAAATGTGTCAGTTTTCATATTAATTATCTTATTCTATACAAAATGTTATTAATGTTACCACATGGCTCTAACTTAAAAAAAATAATTTAGGGACGTAGCAGAAGAGGAGAGAGGGAGAACTTTCATTTTCTTACCTGCCGGCCTAATCTCTTGTTGCGTAATTTACATATAATGAAAGGGATTAATTCGAAAAAGTGCGCTATTTACATACGACCATAAACTCTAAAATTCACTGATTTATTTTTATTTTTAAATTTATTTAACCAAAATGCTTCAACAACAGCATTCTGTTATAATTTTGTTCTGTTTGTAGAACTTTAGCTTGATTAAAATTAAAGACATGATTAAGATCTTTATGGTGTTTATTAACGCTGTTGATTCGCGATTTTGTAACTTACATTCATATTTATGTTTGAGGCGTTTAGATAAATAATTTATTTTTTGTGTGTCTATATAACATTGATCACAATTCAAACAAGGTGTAGAATAGATTATATTACTTTTATCTATATCTAACGTTTTATGTTTTAATTTTGTAAAGAATTGTCCTACATATTTATTAGAATAAAAACTATAATATTGATCATGTGAATTAAAACAATCTAATATTGTGTTTTGTTGCGTTCTGGGCACACAAGTAATTACGTCATCCACATAAATGTATAAAAATGGTAATTGGAAATTAATTCAATCATAATTAAATGTTGTTAGAATAACTTTGGATCAAAATTTGGAATTTATTCTAATTCTAATTTCAGAAGTTGATAATTAATGTTTTGATTTTGACTTATGGTTGATTGTGAATTTGTTTCAACTTAAGTTAACAAATTAAATAACTAATTTCCAGTTTTTTCTTTCTTTTTTTCTTTTCTTTTCTAACTAATTGTTCAACCAAACGTTCCAATAATAGGAAATTACAAATGTAATTGGAGAATAAGTACTCTATGTTACAAGAATATAACAAAATTCAGCTTGTCCTACCAGCTTTTTCGGATTATCCGGTTTTCACTTTTACTTTCACCAAAATGGGCGCTTTCGGATGATTCTCGATGAATGTCTATTTTTCTTTTCCTTGTTCCTTTCGGATTTTCTGATGTTTGTTGTTCTTCCAGTGCAAAGAATAAAAATTCGCCGATTGGAATCGATTTACAATAAATCGTGTTGATTGGCAACATCGCAAGACTGCGCTAATTAAATCGATTGAGTCGTGGTTTTTGTTTTTATAAACTTTTTATTTCCGAACCATGCCCCTTTTTCTCTATAGAGAAAACTTGAACCTGCGTTTAGTAGTATTTTAGAAGACTGCAGATGTCGCTATTATCGAAATTTTGATGTTGGTGGGCCAAGGTTACTTGCCGCCATCATTGTTGTTTTGAATTTTTATCACGTGTTGTCAATTATTTATTAACAACAGTGTCAATTGCCAAAAAAAGAGGGTTACAAAATTGCGTTTAATTTAAAA
>JAODAH020027683.1:0-32982 GCA_027574865.2 Coproporus ventriculus
AAATGGCGCGAAATTTAAATTAACTAATAAAAATGGAAACTCGATTGTGGCGCCATCTTTTGACAAATGCATGAACTATGAATCTGAAAATACTAAATTTAAAAAATGGCGCGAAATTTAAATTAACTAATAACAATGGAAACTCGATTGTGGCGCCATCTTTTGGCAAATGCATGAACTATGAATCTGAAAATACTAAATTTAAAAAATGGCGCGAAATTTAAATTAATCTCAAAATTTTAAAAAACATGTTTTTTTGTAGGTTTTTGCTTCTACAGCATATTCTTAGAAATGAGCATTTATATATTATTAAGGATTAAAGATTTGAGGAAAAAAAACGCACTTCAAATTTCATTTATTTTTAATTTATTGCACATAAAACAGTATGTACGGATTATAAAATATTTTGTATTTTTAAGAGATTTAAAAGAATAAAATACTGAAAATTATTTTTAAGATTTAAAAGACATTCACAAGTTAATTTGTGGCCCAGCTTCTAGGACACGATGGTTTTTCCAACCGTTTACCTATCGTTTGTACATGAAATCCAATTTTAATTAAAGCTTCATGATCCAATATTTTTCTTCCATCAAAAATATATGCTGGTTTCATCATACCTTCATATATTTGTTTGTAGTCAAGAACCTGTAAAAAAAACATACACAAATGTTTCAAAACATATTTATTACAAAATCAGTCAAACGGTAAGTCACAAAACATGACAGAATAAGGCAACAATGTTATGTTTTGAACAAAATCTTCTATGACTTTTTTTTTGTATTACAAATTCTTTCATTTCAGCACCCCTACCCCTATTGATTGGTTAACTCACAAATAATAAAACAAAAAATATTTGAAATTCCATGATCTTACCACAAATTCATCCCACTCAGTACACACAACAATAGCATGTGTTCCTTGTGTAGCTTCATAAGCATTATCACATATTTTAACAGCTTTCCGAACATGCTCGGGAGATTGACATACAGCCGGATGTGTCAGATCTTCGAAAATCTGTTTTTCTTCAACCTACAAAAGAATAATGAAGCAATTAATTACACAATAACCAATAAATACACTTTTTACCTTAGGATCATAAATATTTAATGTAGCTCCTTCATCTAATAAAGTCTTCGCTACATAAATTGCGGGACTTTCCCTTGTGTCTCCTGTATTCTTTTTAAATGCAAATCCTAGTAACGCTATGTGTTTCCCACTGACAGTATTTAATAATGCCTGAACAACTTTAGCAGTAAAACGGGATTTTTGATATTCATTCATATCAATAACTTGTTGCCAATATGCAGCCACTTCAGGAAGGTTTAAGCATTCACAAATGTACACCAAATTCAGGATATCCTTTTGGAAACAGCTCCCACCAAAACCGGTAATAGAAAACATGAAATTGAATATGCACTTTCTATACGACAAGAATTATTTTGAACTCATTTCTCATATTTCTGGTAAGTTAATAAATAAAAACATCAATCAACAAAATTCTTTTGCTTCCAAAACAACCCATAACAATATATTTAATATAAAATTTACCAGATTCTGCAAAATAAGTCATACAATCACAAAACGCAAGTCTAAATAAACAATTTAAAATCTAAGTGACAATTAAAATGAAGAAAAAAATCTTAATTTATTATTATTTATTTAAATTTGCTTAAAAATATTGAAAGCAGAAGAAGAGATGTAAAAGTGAGTTCAAGAAGGACAAGAGTTCTATGGATTTTAAACGATTAAAAATATGTGAAGATAATTACCAATGGATGCTTGTAGAAATTTTGAACCTATCCTGGAATCCAAACCAACAGCCCGTGCTACTTCAGATACATCTGCTCCAGTTGCTTCGCATACAGCTGACAAAGAATTTATACTGGAAACACGTTGGGCCAACATGGCATTGGCAGCCTATAAAAAAAAAAGACTTCAATATAGAGAAAATATAAATCCAATTTATATATAGTTTAGAAAAATTATTAAAACTATGGCGAAAAAAATAAATTAAAATTTATTACAAGGATGAACACCAAAATACTCTGTAATACCTCCAATAAACAAATAAAAGTATTATTGCAGATAAAAAAGTGAATTATTTTTAAAGCTGCCCTGTTATCAAAAAACATAATTACCAATTTAGATAATTCCGAGGACCATGTGTTTGTTGTAAGGATATTTTTCCGTGGAATCCAATGTTCGTAGATGTTACATAATTCTTCAATAGCACCATCATCTTCCCCACCAATTAAAACTCTATCAGCATGCAGAAGATCATTAATTGCAGTACCTAAAAATCAAACCAAATAATTGCAATAGAAGTAAAATATAATCATTTTATATTGCAAAAGTTCTATAAAAATTTATTTCATTATTATTAAACAGATAGAAGATAATTTATAAAATTTATAACATGATGATACGTAAAGTGGATGAAGATAAATTCACAATTTAGATTCTTAAATGCTCAACAATCATTGTTGCCGCAAAAAAAAATCAGGAGTGCATTACATGGGAAGTAGTCGTATTCACAACAAATTACGTAAAAAGGCGTGCGATCTAGCCCAAAAACTATCCAGTTCTTCACATAGTGGTCTCAAATTTATGGCAAAAATTACAATTCGATTCTAGTTTACGTATGGCCTAATGCACACGCTACAAACTCTGTCTTAGGGGGTTTGCTAGACAGAGTTTTTTTACTATCTATTTATAGTTTTAAGAATAAATTTAGAAAAATGAATAGAAAAGTGTAATGTGTTGTTTACCTTCTGCTAAAAATTCCGGATTTGATAAAATATGATAAGTAACTCCGGGTTTGTTATTTGCACTTAAAATGTTCTGTATACTTTCCGCTGCTCTTACAGGCACCGTACTTTTTTCCACAACAATCTTATTACTTTGTGCTGTTTCAGCAATCATCCTAGCAGCACCTTCAACATATCTCAAATCGGCCGCTCGTCCCTGAAATTAAAATCGGCCAAGGTTAATAAATTAAATGCAACAAATGTAATGATGTAATTCCACTAAGCAATAAATGTTTATAGAATAATTTGTTTTTATCACCTTGCCATTTCCAAAGGTTTTTGTTGGGGTATTCACTGATATGAATATTAGATCGGCTTCTAAAATGGCAGTTGTGACATCGTTTGAGAAGAAAAGATTTTTTCCACGGCAGGATTTCACCACTTCATCCAATCCAGGCTAGAATAATAAAAACAAAATAAAACATTAAATATTTTTTTAAGTACACAAAGGGATTAAAACAAACCCAAAATTATAACCAAATTAAATTTTTAGGTTATGTTAGAATGGTCAGAATTAAAACAGATTAATACCATCACATATTTATTATTCCGGAGAGTAAAATTGTTGTAATTCTCTCTCTCAATGAAGAGCTAATCAAATCTTGACATTTTATAACTTTTACGATTGTTTATAATCCATGAATACAAGACAGTTCTGTATTATCATAACTAACTCAATCCAGCTAAATAATTGCAATGCCATTTCTTTGAAAATTTTGGTTATATGTAAATATAAACAGATGAGACTGTTATCAAAAATTTACTTATCATATTATTATAAAATTCATTCATATAAATTCTGTGAACAGTTTATTTACTTTTATAATCCTTAAAAATTAATTTTAACAAAAAAACACAATGTACCTAGTTCCTTTAATTGTTTTTAATTTTTTTTATATACTTTTCATTGTTTTAACACCTCTTTGTTATAAATAAACACGTTAAAATAGTATTGTCAGGAAACAAAAGCAAATTAATATTTACCTCGTAAATAGGAAGTTTCTCTGAATTCCATTGTGCTATGCGTTCCTTGCTTAAATCTACCACTGTAACTTTTATTTCGGGGCATTTCCATGCAATTACACTACAAGTGGGGCCACCAACGTATCCAGCTCCTAAACAGCATATTTTTTTTATCACCATTGTATCTGAAAAAATAAAGTTACGACATTTATAATAATCACAAAAAAAAAAAATTAACAGAATTTTATTAGAACATAGAAATCTTTGCGTTCTTTAACTTCCAAATTCGTTTTGACAATAATCTTAAGCATTCTCAACTGGTTATGTATAAAATTAGTAGTAAAAGCTTCAGAAACATATCTCATCTCTTTTTATTTACAATCATTCTTCATATCTATGTTAACCTGTTGATTGATGTATTATAATATGTCTATCAACGGAAAAACTCAATTTTTATTATTTAAACTTTCATCGGCAGGTGTTAAATGTGTTTAAATATTTAAACTAATAAATTGGAGAATACATTTTTTAAAAAACCGTAAATTTATATTAAATAATTTAAAAGTAAATCATTTAAACGCAAGGCTGCCGCAAGTGATAAGAAATATTGTTATCATAGAAACCTTGCATAATTAAAAAATATTTATTATAGAAAAATAACTAATAATTAAAATTTATAATAATCAAATATCCTTTAAAATATTATGAATTATAAATATTCGCAGAAAGAATATTAAAAAACGAAGGTACATCAATCAATTAAAGAGATAAAGAAAAGTTGACGTTTTAATACAATGTATTACCAAAAGGATTAATTATTTAAGTATCAAACATTTGTGGAAAGCTTTGATTGAGATAAAAGAAAATAATCCGTTGAGATTGAAAGAAAACCACTTAAAAATATTTAAATGAAAAAATTAATTAATAAAAATTAACCACATTTAGGTTAAATTACTTATAGCGTATCTAGGTCTAGTTGTAGAAACGCTAATCAATTTTAAAACAATGAAATATTATATAGACACGATCTTAATAAAATGTATGATTGTCTAATTTTGAAAATTGTTTCTGCAGTCGGGCCTTGATTTACATGCGGATATTAGTTGTAAGAATTAAGAAAAGGCAATTAAGATCTATTTTTAAGAAATAAAAGCAGACTAAAAATGTTTTTGCTAATTTTGAGGTTATATGTAAACAAAACGAAATTTTTAATGAAATTTTGAAAATATAAAAGAATTTTTCTTAAAAATATATATTTAAATAAAAATTTATGCCTTTATTAAGTGAATTAAGTTATTTAAATTAAAAAAAGGAAATACTTACAAATTGGTGACACGTATCCGGGAAGTTCTTAGAAATCGCTGAAGGCAAAACAATTTGGAGAAAAGCGATGCTGGATCTTACCGCTTTAACTCATAAAACTCTCGAGCTTTTCAAGGCGATGTAATTACTGGATTTGACACTGGAAAGAATCACAGAGCGGCTTTGTATTTGCTGGTGCGCCATTCCTTTCATTCCTTTAATCGTTGTTTTGAAATGGTGGGGACTTTTCTCCTGAAATTGTTCACGTCATCTATTTAGAATAATTACAAATAAACCTTCTATACCTTTTTAATTGCGTCATCTTTTATTTATTTTAGATTAAATATGCCAGCGATCAACCATATTTTTGAAAATAGATAGCGTTATTTTGATTTATATGTTAATTATAGGCAACCAAACATACACCGTTTAATTTTCCGCTCATAATTAAAACTAAAATTCTTAACTCCATCTAGTATTTTTGGAAAATCTAACATAAAAGTCGGAAATATTATATTATTCATTTTATATAATAAGAGGAAATTTGAAATATCTTTGGTTTTTCTTTCAATAATAATTTTCGAAAAACAATGAGTGGAAGTTAGATGTCACAATGGTGGATTGTGTGTGTTAGTAAGAGATTGAATAATAAAACTTTTGAAATTTCTCAGATTTTCATTAATAAATTCATACAATTTTCTTTATTGAGAAGAAAATTTATAAACTTTAGAAAACGTCTAACTCCCTTCTCATTAAAAATGTGTTAAGAATTTTCTTTATTCTAAAATTGTAAATACTTTTATTCCAATATAATACATAAAACATAATTAATAAAGAAATTATGATACAAACCTTAATTAATCTTAAATTTTTGGTAAAATAATTATTTTCTTATTTACAAATTATGATAAAACATTTTAGCTATCTATAAGTGCGGTTCCTTCTTCTATAACTGGATCCACCATTTTTGTACCTTCCTTGTTTTCTAGGATTTCTTTCCAAACATTCTTCTCGATATTTTCTCGTACCCATCGGTAAACAATCATAAACAGATCGATAACCGTAAGAATCACTTGGTGGTTTAATATGAGGTTTCGAATTGAGGTAAGCGTTCATATTTTGTTTTGTTGATTCACCATTATATTCTTTTGGGTAATTAAATTCTGTTGAAGAATTTGTAGGACAAACAAATGGTTTGACTGAGCAAATTGGTTTTCTTTTAGAATCTGTTGTTGGGTCATAATTTTGACTCATTTTAGAATATGAGCGTTTTAAATCGGCTGAAAATTAAGAAAACAAGATGTAGAGGATGGACAACTTTACTAGCGATATTAAAAGTGCAAATCTTCTTCTTAAGGCGGGCCAATATTTATTCTAAACAATTTACTTAAACTTTCAACTTTCTTATTATTTTCAGTGATAGGTTCTTGAATTTAAATGTGAGGTTATGTACACCATGCAAAAATACAATTATGAATAAAATGAAACGGTATAATAAAAATGTATTTTTCTTTACCTTTTTCAACATTTGATGTTACTGTGGATGTTGATAAATAGTTTTCCATATCATCACTCTCAATTAATTCTCCATCTGATATACATTCAAGTGACTGACGCCTTTTGCACACTGCTTATTCAAAAATATGATAAAATTTAATATTCTTGTGATTAATTACTCTTATAAAGATTAACTTGCCATATTATAACAGAATTTTGTTAATAGAAAACAAAATAAATGTACTAACCTGCATTATTTCCTTCCGAACAACCGTTTTTAATATCACAGATTTCTTCTTCTCTCCAAACTGATTCCTTAGATGTTCCTACGTTTTCCAAAGGGAAAGAAGAAGAAGCTTCATTGCTTTGCAAATCAATTAATTCTTTTATAGCATCATTAATAGCCGAATCTACATCTTTAGGTTTCTTTTGGTTTCTTTCTTCAACCGTACGTTTTATAAGATTATCAGGTAAAATTTTGTCTTCCTTGATTGTCTTGGTTGCCATTAAATTATTTAATTCAGCAAGTGAGTTATTTAAAAACTCACTTAATTTTTCCACATTAACTTTTTCATCTTCTAGAACATTGTAATTGTTATTCCTAAATTCTTCAGAAAATTCACTAGGTGATGGATGATTTGATGCAAACAAGTTGGAATTTGATTGGTACGAATCGCTACTTGGTGAGGTATTTTCCGGTGGTTCTGTTTGTTTGATTTGGTTTAAATTTTGATCAATTATACTTTCGAAATCTTGGATTGAAAATTTATTAATGACCGTGTTGGAATTAATTTGATTGCTAAAAGATCTAAGTATACTTCCATCCAATAATGGTTCACCTAAATAATTAAAGAAACACAATAAATTTTACAAAATTATAAGAAAAAAAAAATCAGAAATTACCTTTGCCATCAATTTTTCCTAAACGATTTTCCTGACAATCCCCAAAATCTTGATATTGATTAAATTGTTCGCATCCTGGGGCGAAAAAAAAAAATTTCATCGATAAAATATTAGTTTTCTTTTAAAAATCAAACTTACCCAAAAATTTTCCTTCATCAAACGAAATATCTGTTTTAACTTGTTTAAAATCTTCAACATCTCCAGAATCTGGATGAGGATTTTTAAAAACCTTGCCCTTCTCATTTCTCTTTTCTCGTTCATCTTGTTCCAATTTAATTTTTTTATTTTTCGAATCAATTTCCTGTTTCCTTTGTGGCAAATTCAAATCATCTTTGTTTTTATTATTTGGAAAAGATTGAATATTCTGTACACAAATCTTATTTTCTTTTTTCAGAGCGGTTTTCTCAAGTTTATCTTTCATATGCGTGGTATGTTTAGAACTTCTGACCGGATTTATGTCGGCCGATTCCAGTTTCTTTTTCTTACATGAATTTGCTTCTTCCTCATTAGTCGTATCTGAAACTTTCCGCTTTTCTTTAACATTTCCAGATTTCTGCTTTTCTTTTTCTTCACTTTTAAAAGAGCTGTGATTTGTTTTGATTTTCTTTTCTTTTGATCTAGAGTGAGATGATTCATTCTTGGGTTTTGTTTCTTTATTTTTTGAGGTAGAAATTATTTCTTTCTTTTCATTTTTCTTCTTATTTAAATTTTCAATTGCGTTGGTTTTTGTTATCACATCTTCTTTCTCTATCAATAATTCTTCTTTCTTCTTACTTGTTGATTGATTCACAGTATTTAATGTCTTATCATCAGAAATTGATTTTCTTCCATCTTTAATTTCTTTAGATTGTGAAAATTTTAGATTTTTATTTTTGGGAAGGTTTGTTTCCTTGTGGTCTTCACCATTTTTCTCTCGCTGCCCATTTTCTTTTTTCGGTTTGCTGTTCATTGGTTCTACAATTTTATTTCTATCTTCACTTTCTTTACCTACTAAACCAATTATTTCAATTTCACGACTCGATTTTTGTTTAATTTTTTCTTTTGATTCTGATTTTTTTTTACAATGTCCTTCTGATGATGATTTTTCGGATTTTTTTCTATGAGTTTCACTCACTTCAGATGATTTTCGATTTTCTTCGTTTGAAGTAGATTTGCTTCTACTTTCTTTCTCTTTTTTCTCATTTGAAGTTGGTTCTCTTCTACATTCTTTGTTTGAAGTCGACTTTCTTGTACTTTTCTCATTTGAAGTAGATTTTACTTTACTTTCCGGATTTGAACTGGGTTCTCTTTTATTTTCCTTATTTGAACTGGATTTTTTCTTATTTTTCTCATTTGAAGTTGATCCGTTTCTACTTTCTTCACTGGAAATAGATTTTTTTCTACTTTCCCCATTTGAAATAGATTTTTCATTAGTTTCCCCCCCATTTGAAGTTTGCTCTCTTCTATGTTCGTTGATCGAACTGGATTTTCGTTTACTTTTTTTATTTGAAGGTGATTCGCTTCTATTTTCTTCATTTGAAAAGGATTTTCTTATACTTTCTTCATTTGAAGTAGTGTTTTCTTTATTTTCCCTGCTTAAAATCGGTTCTTTTTTATCTTCCTTATTTGAACTAGATTTACTTCTACTTTCGTGATTTGAACTGGATTTTCTTCTACTTTCTTCATTTGAAGTAGATTTTTCTTTGTTTTCCCCATTTGAAGTGGGTTCTTTTCTATCTTCCTTATTTGAACTAGATTTTTTTCTACTTTCATGCTTTGAACGGGATTTTCTTTTACTTTCCTCATTTGAAGTAGATTTTCTTTCACTTTTCTCCTTTGAACTTGATTCTCTTCCGTTTTCCTTATTTGAAGTTGTACTTCCTCTACATTCTTCATTCAAACTGGATTTTCCTGCACTTTCCTCATTTGTTTTAGAATCCTTATTCGTCACAGGTGCTTCTGTAGGTTTCCCACTCTTTTGAGAATTGTTCAAAGAGTTTCCACTTGAGCAATTTTTAATTTCCGATTTGGAACCGGAAGAATCCCGTTGCTTCTTCGACGATTTACTTGAATGCTTAGCAGAAGTTTCAGGATTCGATGATGAACTGGAATCAATTTTTCTTGTATCTTTTGACCTATCTCTTTCTTTTCTATCATGCTTGTTATTTTCTCCAGATTTCGACGACTTTTCTTTTTTATCTTTTGATCTGTGATGAGAATCTTTCTTTTCATTATTTTCAATACTTTTAGATTTCTCTTTTCGTTCTTTTTTTGGGTTATCTTTTTCTTGTTTCTCCACATTTATATGTTTGTCCTTTTTCCTCTCTTCTCTAGATTTATGATCTGATTCCTTCCTTGACTTTGAACCTTTTTCTTGATCTGTTGTTTTTTGTGAAGAATGTCGATATTTCTTTAATTGTAATTCATCCTTGTATAATTTTTCCTTAGTATTTTTCTCTAAATTCATTTCATTATTATTAACTTTTATGGCTTCTGTAGAATCTTGGCAAATCACATGGGAAGTCTTGATGGTTTCATTAGTTCGCAATTTCTCTTCAGAGGAATCAGTTCTTCGTACTTCATTTTTATCAATATTTTCTTTCTTCAGTTTGCATAAAACATTCTGCTCTTCCCTTTCTACAATTTCTTGATCATATTTTTTGATTTGCTTCTCTATTTCTTCTGATTGCTTAGACACCTGATTTTCGTTTGTTTTTTCTGTACCTCCTTCTACTTCTTGAACTTTTTGATACGAAAGATTCATACCAGTTTCCAAAGGTTCTTCTTTGTCTTTTATGACCAACTTTTCGTTAGGTATTTTAACCATAGGCAAAGGAATATTAGAAACATCTACAACGAAATCTTCTGAGCAGATTTCAATGTTCTGTTTTTCTTCACATTGAATTATTTTTGTTTCAACTTCTATGGTAGTATCAGTTATAAATAACTTGATATCATCTTCCGTTGGTGTTGTATCTGCAATATTTTGAATGATTTCTTCCACAGTTCCAAAAGAAAAGTCTAAAGAATCTGGAGGAATTATCAGCGTTTCAGAATCAGATTGTTCAATTTCAGAATATTGGATGTGTGTATCGTTTTCTTTTGTTGCTAAATCAACTTCTGGAAACACTTCTGCTTCTTTTAAATGCAATTCATCAAAACAATCTACAATGTTACCAAGAAGATTATCTGTTACTTTCATTGCAAATACTTCAGTTTCTTCATTTGAAAAAGTATTAGTTATTGAAGTTTTAGATTCTTCATTTGCGCCTACTGCTGTAGATTTTGGATCAACTGCTATTTTTCTACATTCATCTGTACCATATTTTATTTCTGAATCTTCTTTCAATTCTCCAATTACTTCATCTCCCCTAATTGTGACAATCTCCTTAGATAAATCTTTGAAATTTGTTGTTAATTCAAACGTTCTTGCTAATTGTTTGGGTTCTGGACATTGTATCGAACTTTCTTCCAAGATTGTTTCAATTTTACCTTCATTTGCTTCTTCAAACTCATAAAACGGAATATTTTCTAATAAAATTGGAACCTTTCTTGAATCTTGGGCATTTTCTTCATTTGCATCAGCTGGTAAAGCTTCTTTTATATTCTTCATTTCTTCAAAGTTAATAGATTCAGTCTCTTGAATGAAATTAGTTTGCATCAACTTCATATTATTACTTTGAATTGTTGTTGTAATGTTTTCCTCATCGATTTTTGAAACATTTTCTGCACTTTCCATTATTTCACAATGAACCAATGGAGATGTACCAAGGGATTGAATAGTATGAGATGCACTTTCTTCTGGGTATAATATTGTTTCTTCACTTCTGATTATTTCTTTAGAGTTAAATAAATCTTCTGTTTCAGAACCTCCTTGATCTTTTGATTCAGGATCTGCTATTGTATATTTTTCTCTAATTTCAATTATCTGTTGACATTCTTCATTATTGTCTAAATTTTCCTGACAATCAACATTTGAAGCCGAAAATGAATTTTCCAGGAAAAAATTATTTTCTTGTAAAGCGGCAGCTTTAATGAAATTTATCTCTTCTATAGAATTTTTTAATTGAGGTTCCAAATTTTCTTCTTCAAATGTACTATCTTCATCTTTTTCTTTTACCATTTCTGCTGTTTCAACAATTTCTACAGTATTAGAAGAGTTTAATTTTTCATCTTGAAGAGTAAACTGTTCTTCAATCTCAATTTCCAAATTTTTTTCTTCGTATTTGATGCATTCTCCATTTTGTTTTGGACTATTATTTTCTTCAAAGCATTCTACCGTTTTTCCACTATCAGCAGTGCATAATTTTTCAGCATCAATAAAATTTTGGTCATTTTCTTCACTTTCACCAAAGATAAGATCAGATTCTATAACTTCTTCTTCAAATTCACTAGTATTTTGATTTTGAATTGGCCTTTCTACTTCATCTAATTGTATTACTACTTCTTCTTCACTAGATGTGCTTGGTCTTTCATCTTTAGTAAAATGTTGACTGTTTTCTTCATTCCGTAAGTTTAGAACTGATTCTGATAAATCTTTTTTAATTTCTGTGATTTGTCCATTCGGTTTCGTCCTTTCTACTTTTTCTAAGTGTACTGCTATTTTTTCATTTTCATCAAGCTGTAAATCCAATTGTATATTTTTTTCAAATTCAATGGTTCCTCCATTTTGTGTTGCCCTTTCTACTTCTATAAAGTTTGCTACTATTTTTTCACTACTAGAAGTATTTGGTTTTTGGACGTCATTGTCCTCATGGTTTATATTTGCTGACATATTTTTTTCTTCAAATTTCAAACGTGTTTCATTTTCTGTTGTCCTTTGTTCCTCTTCAAAGTGTTCTGAAATTCCTTTCATATTAGAATTATTTTCTTGATTTGCATGTAGGTTTAAATTGGATTCCAAAATTTTCTCTTCAAAGTCATTCCCGTTTGGTGTAATCTTCTCGATTTTCTCAAAGTTCTCTAACATATCTTTGCTCTTACAAGTGCTTACATCTTCATATTCAAATTTTGCATTTTTTTCTTCAAATCCAGTTCCTGCTTCATTCAGTACTATCTTATCTATTTCTTCAGAGTGTACCACGTTTTCTTTAAGATTAGAAGAACTTAGTTTTTCATTTTCAATAAAATTTTGATTATTTTCTTCATTTTCATCGGAGTTTAAATTAACTTCTAATCTTCCTTTTTCAATATCATTTCCTACTTCATCTTGAATTGTTTGTTCGGTTTGATTAAAACATTCGGCAATACCTTCATTATGAATAGTGCTGACTTTTCCATCTTTAGTAGAATCTTGGTTATTTTCTTCTTCCCCACAAACTTTTAGATCAGGTTGCAAAATTTCTTCTTCAAAGCCCGTAGCTTCTCCATATTGTGCTATTTCTACTTCTTTTAACTGCAGTGCCATATCTTCAGTAGTAGAAGTGTCTACTTTTTTGGATTCTAAATCTTTTTCTTCAAATTTAGTGCTATCACTTTCTGTTGTTTCTTCTATTTCAAAATGTAGTAGAATTGCTTCATTATTAGAAGTGCTTGGTTTTCCATCTGGAGTAAAAATTGGGATGTTGTCTTGATTTTTCTCCAAGTTTGTACTATTTAAATTTGTATTAAGATCGGAAAAAAATGTTTCTTCTTTATCAGAAAATGTCCTTTGCTTTGTTTCTTCGACACAATTAAATCCATTATTATTCTCAGTCTCGAGTGTTTCTTCAATTGAAATAGGTTCTATTTCTCCTAAAAAATTATCTTCGTTTAAAATTAAGTTTGTACTATTAGCTTGATATACATTAGAAGAGGTTCCAATATATTTATTATTTGCTTCTTCTGAATTTCTAGCACCACACTCAGCTTTATCATTTTTTGCAGTTTCAAATGATTGTAAGGCAGTTTCTTCAATTTGACTAAATTTTGTACTTTTAAAATTATTTACATTGACATCAAGTAATGAAGAAAATGAGCCGTTTAAAGTTACATCATCGGTTACTATTTGCAAATTATGTTTCTTCTTTATACAAATTTCTTCATTTTGATTGTTTTCTTGGTCTAAAAAAGGAATGACCTTCAGCTTATTATTTACATCTTCCTCTTGTAGTTGATTATCAGCTTCTTTTATTTCTTCTTCTGTGGATGAAGATTTCGCTTCTTTATAATTGGTTTTAACCAGCTTTCCATTACCTACTTGTTTTTTCTTCATTAGATGTCCAGATAAATTAACTTCCTTGGAATCTTGAAACATATTTTCTTCAGCAATTTGAGTTTTATTGCAGCCTTCTGTACTTTCTTCAATTATATCAGTATGTTCCAATGAAGATGTTTGGATGTAACTATTAGACAGGTTTCTTTTGCATTTACCACTTCTACTTTGTTTGTTTTCATCTTGAATATCTTCTTTTTTTGGGGAAATCAGCACGTTTTCGAGGATGTTGATAATTTTTCCAGTACCATCTTGTTCTTGCCAATCGTTTAAATCAATTTCTTCGTTTTTGATATAAGGAAGTATTTGTGGTTGGAGATCATCTTCATTTTTTACATAGGGATCTGTTTGTGATTGAAGTAGTTTCGTATCACCTCCACAAACAACGCTTATTGCATACGGTAAGACGTTATCATCCATAACTTCTTCATCATTTTCCTGCAAAAAAAAAGAAAAAGGAAATAAGAAAGAAAACAGAAATTTGATAACTTCAATATCTTGATTAAGAATTTTAGAACCATTTTTACATACCTCTACTTCTTCATCAAAATTTTCAGAGTCCGAGTCACAGGCACTTAAATTTATTAAATGGTTTATCTTTAAATTACAAGGCAAGCGTGAAACGAAAGTTCGTTTATTACATAAATTTTGCTGCAATTCTTCTAAAACATTTGTCCTTTCAAGAGTTTTTCTGAAAAACAATAAATTTAAATACAACCGCTTTACTATAACTGTTTAAACAAATATCTTTTTAGATTTATGAATAATTTATCCACAATTAAAGTATCGGCTGATTGTAAAATTTAATTTTTGAGGTTAAGTGATCATTAAACCATATGTAAATATGAAATCGGAATTTTTGTATAGAAAATACATGTTTATTGTATGAAAATGTTAAAAAATGTTTTATTCAAAGTATCGCCCGATATTGATTTCTGATAATTTGTGGATGCCACACCAAAAAACTGTTCCTGTTGTTGGTAGCGTTCAGTATTAATTCTTATAACAACTCATAATAGATTCTGATCCCACCAAACATGGAGCATTGCCTTCAGTCCATAGCAAATTACCCATAATTTTCTACGCTTAGGATTCTCAATATAATATCTACTTTCCAACGCCAGTCACAATTCAATCGAGAAATTACGACAATGACATTGACAGCTAGGGCCATCTATGAGCAAATTCTGGTTTCATATTTACAGACTTGGTAAACTTGAGAGTATCAAAAAAATTGTTTTAGTCATTAAAAAACCCTTTTAATACTTACTCAATTAATTTCTTGGTAAATTCATTTCCAACATTTTTCCGAGCAGAAAGAAGCACCCCCAAAATTGCTTTCTTCGTTTTACTTAATACAGAATCATTTTCATTCGGATCTTTAAAAATTTTGTTCAATATATACAGAATCCTATTTTGAATTTCTTCAACTGATTTCTTATCATTACAACGTCGACATAAAATTTTATATTCCAAAATGATATAGTATCGTAATAGATTATTTAAGTAAGATGTGTAAGGAAATTTTTTTTTAATCTGTAAAATAATAAAACAAAAATTAAAAAAAAAAAAGTAAATTAAAGGATCAGGGTCGATGTTCTACTCACCTTAACAAATTTTTCTATATCTTTTTGTAATAATACAATTCTTGAAATTATATTGTGAAGGAACACATCGGTGAAGCGGACTTTTTCTGAAGTTTCTTTTATTATTCTAAAAAAAATATAAAACACCAGTAAAGTACATACTTCCATGCTATTAATTAATAAATACAATTAAAAGAAATACAAAAAAAAAAAAATGAAATCAGTATCGCTGGATTCTTCTTTTTTCAGCTTCCATTTTAAATTCTGCGAATTTATGAAAATTTTTCAATTGAATATTTTTACTTTAATGATTAATGAAAATGTATTACATCTTTAAAGAAATGAATCTATTTTTCTTGACTAAATTCTTTAATTTATTAGGCCTTGATATTCCTCTTCTTCTTCATCTTGATTCTTCTTTCTTCGAATTCTTCTTATATAATTCTTCAATGCACTACTTCTTGATTACTCTTCTTCAATTGAATATCAATTCTTCTTTCTTCATTTGATATATCTTTTTTATCTAACACATTTACTGCATATGCAACTTTTTTATTAATACCTACCAAACCTCGTTGTAATTCCTTCTTCATTCTTCTTTTCTTGTTTAACATTTCTTGTTTTTTTTTAAACATTTAATATATTCTTTTAGAAATAGCAATATTTATTCTCATGCATGACTTATAACGTATAAATGAAATTGAAGTATGTACCTTAAGATTTCCACAGTTTTAGTGCGTAGTAAAAGATCTGCAAATAAAATAATGAAATAAGTGAAACGATTTTTCATGTGGAATAAACTAAACATAGAAATAAATAAATTAAAATAAAAAATAGAAACATGAGAAGTAGAGTGTGTATTTAACATGCACATAGCCCCATGTAAACATAAAGCTAATGTCTTGGAGAACCTTGAAACATTTACAGGTTCACTGCTGATCACACAGATCGATGTGCTACAGCTTCCTTTATCCATGGCGCATACACCGATTGGTGTGATAATTCTTATACATCAATATCGGACACGATTTCAATAATAAATATCAGCAGCAAACTTGTTAAAAAGAAAATAGAAGAGAAACTCATAAATGTACAAATAAACAGTTCAACAGGCACCATCTTTAAGCCCATGCACTCACTGATAACAATTGAGCAATAACATCAACTTAAACCAATCAGTCACCTGACGATGCAGACAGGCGAAACAATTATCACGCTGCAATATACAAAAAATAAATTCATTAAAACCTGAAACTTTTGATTAAAATGTCAAACAACTTATAGATGCTTGTGCGCATATTGTCATAAAAAAATAAAATGCCAAATTGTTCTGATTTATAACCTCAAATAATTTAGCTACAAGACTAATCTAGATATGACCTAAAATTTAAGTTCTCTTTTTAAAACTAATTGTTTCATTTTTTAAATACAGTCTGATTTTTATATCTGTGCCTGGCTTTTGAATGTGCAATAATGAGATTGTTGTATTTTAAACGATGTGAATGTGAAACGGTTCAATGGTGCAGTTTTATATGTATCACTTAAATAACTGCTTGTTTATTAGGTGTGCATATCTACACATGTAACAAGGTGAAAATATAAAAATCAGAATGTAAATAGTTCAAGTTTTAATTTAAAAACTGTTTACCTGTGTTTGAAGTGAAAGATTTAGTCCGCTTGGAGAAGAATTTCTTGCATACAATGTGTTTATTGGAATTCATATTGCTGAAAACAAATATTATTTTATTAAAAGTATAAATTTCTAGGTTATGTTTATAAAAAAATGGATATGTACAGCTTTTCAAACATAAACTTTTAGATGAGATGTGCACAAGAAGAAGTGAAATGACATTTGGAGTAAAAGAGAAGGAGCATTTACTTATTTCTAACCTGCATTGGTATATTCCGCATAAGATGAACCGATTCCATCATTTTTGAAGTTTTTTTGTTCTTATTTTTTTATTTTTAAATTGTTATTATTGCTTAAAAAAAAAATCTGTGTACCAATACAGTTTGTCAAATAAATCTATTACTAAACGAAGGAGATTAATAAACATAACCTTAAATCAGAAAACTAAAAAAATCATTCGGGGATTTATTACAATATGTATATTCGAAGATTACTGACCTGAATTGGTTTATAACTGAATATATTTACAGGAATAATTTGTAAAAATGCCTAATAAAATAATATCAACATAATTTTACGCTTCAAGATAAATAAAAAATTATCATAACTAGCTTATTGCTCTAAAAAAATAAATTAATTAAATATACCACCCACTCTTATTTATTATAACGACCACTAGGTGATACCAAAAAAATTCAACAATATTGATTGCCCAGCACAGATAAACTGTTAAAACATTATTTAATTCAATAATAAAAAATGCAAAATCTAGCCAAAATGATAATAACAATGTTTAACACAAAAAAAGATGAAAGAAACATTTAGTTTCAAGTTTTATGTCTGTCGAAAACACTTAAAATATTAAACATTCGCTTAATAAATAATATACACACCGATTTCAGTGAAAGATTACTAATTAAGAAGTTACTTTTCAATCTTGCTTGCTCTCGCACTCTGATGCTTTAACAGGTACACTGCCGATCATATCGATCAGCATGCAATTGTTTTCTTTGCATTAACAATGTACTACCAACCCGACATGTAGTGTGAATACTTTTTAGTCAGTTCATTAATCGTTAGTCGCCACCAAAGTGCAAACCAGCGTTTAAAATTCCAGCAAATTAAATCAAATAGGGCGAGTATACATACTCTGGTGCATTTTGAAGTGCACAGAGGATGGGGATGAAAATACATAACTTATTAATACAATTATAAAATATATATAGAAATAAAAATGTAATATGTAATGGAAACCAAATTCAGATCCTTGACCCTATCACTTATGTATGTGTTTATTCAAAAGTAGGACACCCTCTTTTAATAAAACCCCAAAAATTAAATAACTTACCAAAAATTATAGATTAACTGAAATAGATTTTAATACTTTTACGAATGCAACACCAAATAAAGAATAAATAATTAAAATTTACAACAATATCAACAATCATGGTGTTGTTGCGGAGAGCAAAGCACACAATAACAATATGGCTTCCGATCAGGAATACCATCTTAAATCTGGTAAGATTTACATGGAAATATTTTAGAAAAATTTAAATATTTAAAAATAGAAATGGGATTTAATTTATTAATTATAAATTTTAAAATGGTTTTTAAATTTTATTTCTATTTTAATATCTTTTTTAGAGACTTTTTATAATTGGTGAAATTCGCATGAGCGCATCAGTAAAATCTGGATACAAGTAAAACAAACTAAAACATTTTTCTTATGAATTTGATTTATTTGAAGGGTTCTTTCATATTTTTACCCTCGTCACAGCAATTAATAGCGAAAAAGAAAGATATATTTGTACAAATCTTGTTCATCATAGAATTTAAGTTTTTTCAGAACCAAATTAAATTTAATTAAAGTTCACTTCGTTCAAAGCTTTTCTTGATTTAGAAAAATATTTGAAAATGATAATATATGCAAATACATATATTGCTTAAAGCAAAACTGCTCTTCTACCCTTCTACCATCCTAAAATCGTTGCACTAATTATTAATTTTGCAGCTACAATGATTTTCATCTGCCAAAATAGTTGAATGCTGTCAAAAATCTACAAAATTCGATCGAAATAAAAGGAAAATGTCGTCCAAATATTTAATATTTGATTTATTATAATGTGGTTTGTATTTTTTAGATGAAATTAGTACGAATTAAGATTAAAGGTAAGTTATTTCTACTTAAAATATGTATAATAACGTAATAATTGTGGATTTTTAAGCTGCAATGGAAAATTTGATTGTATGTAAGATGAAAATATTGATTGAAAATTAATTGATAAAAAACGGTGGTACGCCCCTGATGATATGAAAGGGTTCTAGTGACATTTACGTTTCAAAAGTTGGCGATGTCGACGTTTTCTTACGTCAACCAATGAGGCAACGGAAGAAATTAGGAGCATTTACCTTCAGCTGCAAATTGTTCCCTTATGTGACATGGCGTCTGAGAGGAAAGTTAGTTCTTAAACGGGGCGCAGCGGTCAAACATTGTATTTTTATGACATTAGATGAAGAAACGGCTTCTTATAAAAGCCACAGACATTATTTAGAGACTTGCATTGATGGTAATGCATGCAAGGAAAACTCAGCGGATGAGCGATGGGTAGGCATTTCACCCTCAACTAGCATTTGTATTTGCTAGTGAGGTCCGTACATCACGTACAATCTCACCAGCACAAACCAAATACTAATTGAGAATTAATTATTCGTAATTCAAGTATATAACCCCGCCTGAACAACTCTAAAAGATTTATTTTTTTATGTACAGGTACTTCGAGAAACACCAGGCCCATCCCTATCAGGTAAACAAAAAATAAAAAAAATGGAAAATTCGAGGAAATCACGAAAAACCACATCCTCCATCAAGATATTTGACATTCCATGAAATCATAATTTACATCCCCAAATCAATTTAAAAGGAACCTTTTAATCCCATTGTTGCGTCTCCCGATTCCCAAAATATGTAATTCACCTGTAAAACCCTCTAAATATCCTTAAACCATCGAAATTGATACCAAAACATGAATAGATTTCCCATTTAATAACAACAAAAATGGCAGCCTTTTCATTTGACCTAACCTGTCTGACAGTTTATTCCCATCTAAAATCATTCAGATTTGACATATCGAGACTTCAAATTCATTTTCCGTGTTGATTTTTTATATTTGGGGTTTATATTTATTTGTTTCTCGTTTATAGAACAAATATAGTACGTCGAAGAATTATGGGTCGAGCGCGGAGAGATATGAACGTATCAAAGATTCTCCAAATGGGAATTACCGTTCAGATAGTCCGGATTCTCAGTCGCCACGCGACAGGGATCGTTCCTACCAATCTAAGGGCTCCTATGTACAGAAAATGCGTGAAAAGGAGAGAGAAAATAGAGACTACAAGAGAGACAAGTATTCAGGTATAAAACAATTTCTTTTATTTAACATTACTAATATCGCTTAACAGATTTCCAAGGAAATAATCAATTAAATATAAATTAATTAATTTTTTACTTACATCTTCAGAATTTTGTTGCTTATTATCATTTAACTTTTTATATCTACTGTTTGTTTATTCTTCTTTTAATCTTTCTTTGGCGAAACAATATCATGATGAGGTTTTTTTCTCATTGTTATAATTATTGTATCTATAACCTTAAAGGATTTTGCAACTGTCGGGATATTAGTTTTGTTTAATTTTCATTGCATTAGTTGTTAAAGTGTTTCTTCAAATGGGTTTTTTGGAGTTGAATATATTCATCTTTCTCCACCTGAATCAACTCAGCATGAAGAATAACAGTTCTGGATTTGATAACAGCTACAACTTTATTAACAACAAATTTTTACAGAATGGATGAAAATGTTTCAAGTGCCGCACTCACATCTTCAAATATTTTAGAAACTTCATGGGGTTATTGTCTTTATATCAAGTTGTATCAACAAAAAGAATAGCTGGAGTACTCTATCCAATTAAATTTTCATTTTTTACCAGAATTTTGCATTTTTTTTTAAGATGCTAATACTTTCTTCATTGATACATCGATTAGTAATAGCGACCACACACGATACAATCTGTAGTACAATTTATCGTAACGACCTGATCTGAACGATAGTTGTATAGTGTATGGCACTTCTCTACTACCTACAGTACGACCCGGTACCAACAACAAAATAAAATTAATAACTTGCTGTGTATTCCGACGCAAGACGAAAGAGGGAAATGAAATTAATATTATCTTGATATTAGTATTTGTTGTGCTACTTAGACATGGGTAAATAAAGTTTAAAGTGGTCGGTATCAAAGGTTTGGACTGCAGATTGAAGCGACAGCTGAAACTGCAAAAGCAAATGTTCATCAAACGGCTGTACTAGAGATTGTACTGATTTGGTTGGAACTACACATCCTACGATTTGACTTTCGACTTATCGTACTGCAGATCGTACTACTAATTGTATAATGTATGGCCCCATTAAGGAAATTTAAAGCTCTTGATAACCATATAGCATCCAAGTATGAACATAGAAAAAGAATTTGATTGGTTCATCATTATTTCAGTTATAATGATCCTCATTTTATAAACGTTACATTTGTTTAGCTCAGTTTGGTATGAAGATAGGTCCATAACTCAGACAATTTCAACAATTAGAAATCTTATATATATCTCCACCATACTCTATCCTTTATAATTTTTTAACATAATTCCTTTTTTTTTAACAGTTTTGATCGTACCGATTTATTTAATTAACAGAAACAGTAATGAAAACGTTATAGGATCAACGTTATTAATAAATTTTTGTTTATGTAGGTAAATACTTTTCAGATTGTGCAAGATCTCCAAAGGATAAGCGCAATCGCGATTCTGAGCACAGAACCAATCACGACAGGAGTGATGACAAAAGTATACTGCACCCCATAAAAGTTCCGCAGAATATGTCGTCTAGGGATCGTAAACCTATGCACAATAACTGCATTGATAAGGTAAAATTTCAAAATTTTTCTAAAATTTTCGCCTATAAATTTTTTTTTGTGTTTTAGAGAGATGAACGTGAAAGGGTAACAAGGGTAGGTGATTGGTCCGAACATATTAGTTCATCTGGAAAAAAGTATTACTACAATTGTAAAACTGAGGTCTCCCAATGGGAAAAGCCAAGGGAGTGGATCGATCGAGAACGTGATCGATGCAGAACCAGGGATAGGGATCGGGAATCTGATAGGAATTACAGTAGTTCTAGCCGATCGGGTCCCCGTAAGTTTCTAAGTAACTTTTACAAGATATTTTGTTATGTTTTATAATTTTTAAGGTCACGATAAACATTCCAACTCGAGAGGTAATAGCACGAGTAGTGGTAGTAAAGATGTTTTGCGGGATAGTGCAACAGGCAGCCAACATTGGTCAAGTGGAAGTAGTCGAGAAGAAGGAGATCACGTGAAAGAATCTTCACGAGGCAGTCGTAAAAATATCGATGAGAATGCTTCCGCACAAGATATGGATATATCTCCGGGGGATAGTACGCCGACATCTGAAATGTCATATTCACATTCAAGTTCAACGGCTCAACAGGTGAACCCCGAACAGAATTCGCATGGACCAGTACTGCTAGCGAATGCATTACCACGTCTCATTTCCCACCCCATACATTTACCTTCAACACCTACAACTAACCGACCAGAGTCATCCCCACTTGCAGTCAATCCACAGAGTACCCCATCAATAGTGCCCCCACCGGCTAGCGTTACAACATGTAATGCACCTGGTCCTCCTCCTCATGTTACAACTGTAGGGGAGGCTAGTGATGCCAAAAGTTTACATATGTCTAGACAAGTAGGTGATAATTCTATTCAACCATTAATTGTCGACACTAATCATAGTGGACCAGTTGTCGAAGGCCCTCCGACTCCAACACATTCAGAGACACCTGAAACCTGTGCAAAAGGTACCATTGCAAATAATCCTTTAATTATTTGTTTAATTTAATAAATAATTGTAGTTACAGTACCAGCAAGTAGCCCACCTTCAGGAGGAACATTATCTACCCTGCAAGGTGTTGCTAGTTCGCTACAAGCACTGCGACCTCAAGGACCCACAATTACACCTTCGTTAGCTAACCACGTTAGAGATGATTTAGTAAATCATGTTCGAGGTTGGCCTGCTGATATATTAGAAAAACAAGTAAGTTTATCAAAAACATTATGCTGTACATGCTCTAAAATTTCTTATATATACTCTATTCTGCTTACCAAATTCTAAAGCACCAGAACTTACATCTTTTTTCCACAGTTCTACAATTCTGTCAATTCTTCCTCAAGGATTTTGGATTGTTGTTGGAGTTTTCTAAAATGTTCTTTTAGTCTTCTAGATTCAGGGATAAGGCTAATATTTGCGTCTTTTTCCTAATCCCCTCGAACTCCTACAGGTTCTCAATTATCCATACTGCGCTAGTTTGGTTTGTGTTTTATACAATTGTAATTCTTATTTGCTTCAGAACAATGTGTGCAAATCTTTTCTGAGATGCTCTAGAATTGTTTCACATTTCATTTTTTTTCTAGAGTTCTATAATTTTCTGGCATCTTTCTTTCAAGTGTTCTATATGTTTTCTAAAATGTTCCTTTAATGTTCCACATTTGAGGATATATTTGAGATTTCAGTCTCTTTCTTGATCTTCTAGAATCTTTTCAGGTGACCAGTTATTCACAAAGGTACTATTTGCTTTGCGAATTTTCCAACCTTCAGTTTTTTTTTTTAATCTTTCTAAAGTTGTCCGTTCTTTTTCTTTAGGCACAGAAACATTCAGAAGAGGCGCATATAATGGGTAGTATTCAGTGTTCGAAAGTCTCTGCAGAACTGAAAACAGCGAGGTCAATAGTGCGTTTGACAGAAATTCAAGCGACACTTCAAGAACAAAGGTGAAACGATCTAAAACAAATTATTGTTTTAAATTCCAATTTCTTTTTTGTTGCAGAATATTATTTCTACGCCAACAAATAAAATTGCTGGAAGAAATGAAGTCGCAAAATTCTTTTATGTCTGATGACTCTTAGTGGTTCAGTATGTCGATTCATACACTGTTTTGTGTTAAAGCTATTTGTTTTAAATTTAGTGGAAGGAAGCAAGTCCGCATATTTATATATGTGCACATTTATTATTTGCGAATGTGTAAAAAAAATATTTATATAGCATGATTTTTGTTTTTTAAATTACTTCAGCCAATGTATAATAATTTTTCAAGCAAACATTTCGTGGAGAGAGGACGGAACAATTTGCAAGGCCTATCAGGCATTTTATTTAAAAAAAAGAGGAAAAAACTTTTTTGAAAAAATAATAGATAACTAAAGACTATCTCTAGGTAGATTTATTGAATATGTGACTTTGTATTTGTATTATGACGGTTTTATGTTTTAGATTTAGAAAATTAATAATCCCCTAGACATATAGTTTAATTATTATTTTGTTTTTTCTCATTATTTCCTAGCTATGTACATTTTCGTTTCATCTAATTTGTAAATATATTTTATAACTTGAAAAAAAATTTTAATTTGTTAATATCCATTTCTCGGTATTAGGCATTTAAAGAAAAATAAATTTAGTACAAACAATTGGCCCATTTATTACTATATTTATTTATTTTTCCGTTAGCGGAAAACGAAGATGTACATAATGCTTCGTGTCGTTAATTATTGCGTCTTGAAAGTTTGAAATGTAATGCAGTTAAACTGTTAGGCATTTTTGATTTTCGATTCGCACCCTGCTATGTATTCACATACCTTAAAGTGTTAGAGCAAATTTTAAAGAAATTTTGGTTTATTAAAATTTTAATTGTGATTATAACAACAAAGTTATGAACCAATCAAAATACAGTACTATGATTGAGATAGTAAAAATGTACATAATTATTAATTTTCTTTTTTAATGTCAGTAAATATTAATTATTCTAATATGATTGTATAGTAAATTAGGCACCTATTTCCTCCTCCTAAATTTATTCCAAAAATTTTCCATCAAGAAAAATTGTTTTTTAATGAGCCAAATGCAATAATATAAAAATGTTATCTTCCTTCACAATTTCATAGCTAAACATAAAACACTAAAGATGGTTAATTAAGAATTTCATCATTTATCCTATCAGCAAATGAAATGATTATCTTAATTATCACAACTATTTTCATGATGATAGCGACTATATATATAGTTTAATCATGAAAGTACTTTTGTGAAAAATTATCATTGTGTAAACAGAGCTATAGTTGATATAAAATTGCATCATATTACTGTCATGAAAGTACTCTAGTGATAATATTTGATAGTATTGCGATAAAAGTGGGATGTCACATTTCTCGGTCATATCGGACATTCACACTATCGTACCATCATGATAATTACATTTTCTGTTGCAAGAGTGTTATTAGTATTGATAGTAGTAACTATCTAGTCAAGCGAGATAATGAGTACTGGTGTCATAACAGGGTAATAGTGACTATCATGTAATTTACATGATGATAGTTTCTATCACATGTGTAAATGAGGCTTAATATGAATTTGAATATAAAATAGTTTTGGAAATTAAAAAAAAAAACTTTCAAGCTTTATTTACACCAGGATAACACTGTTACACATTAAACTATCGTGTGAAGGATGTGATAGTCACTACCATAATGTCATGTTATCACTATCGCACTATCTTATTCGTCTAGATAGTTCAACATACGGAACTGTCATTGTAGAAACGAAAATGATAATGATTGTGGTGTAAATGAGACTTAATCTGGTTACTGCCAAGAATTTAGAATAGAATTGAAAAAAAAATTTTATTGCTGTAAAATTAAAGAGATTCACTTTTATGTCATTTTTTTTTGAGGTAGAACTAAAAATTTTTAAATTTATTGATTCTAACACAAATAGATATGTGAATACAACATCTAACCCCACAACCCAATAGCCTAGAAATTCTTTTTCAAAATGTCCAGTATATAAACTAGTTGGAAGTGAAAATAAATGTGATATTCATAAAACACATTTTATTGCGCAGTGAATAGCAAAAATATCAACATGTATATGAAATTATCAGGGCTGGTGATTGAATTATTCGTTGATATTTTCTCTAATCACAAATTAAAAACATTATTTTAATTTATAAATTTAATTTCATCTTAGAAACAACTTTTACTGTTTTTTAAATTTTTTTTAAGCACTTTTTTTCAAACTTGCGCAACGTTTCAATTCAATTGTTTTTTTCTGTATAGTCGTCTCTTCATGTACACGTGCATGTCACTGTTATATAAAAAAAAGTGAAAAAAAAAATATAATCATAAACAAAAAAATAACATTATAAAAAAAAAGCGTAAAGAAAGAGAAAAAACCTTTTTAATCTATTTATTCTGTTTTTTTTTTCTTTTGTGAAAATAAAAAGGAAGAATAAACGATGATGTGACTTTTTTTTTTGTTGAAGTAAAATATTGAATGTATAAAATTGAATTAAACCTGATTTACATAGTGATAATAGTACTATCTTCATCGTTACATAATCAAGAAGAAGAGGAAATATTTAGGAATGACGCCCTAAAGAAAGGAATCTCCTTGATGTAAGAAGATTCCCAATACAGAAACAAGAAGAGACAGAGCTCTTCCTTTTTTCCCAGACGTAAAAGTTCTTTCTGTATTGGAAATCTTCTTACCTCAAGGAGGTTCCTTTCTTTGGGGCCAACACTGCCAGCCGTTCTGAAAAATGTGTGGAAGTGAAAATTTAGAAATTGAGTTGGGAGTTCTTAGATCAAAACATGTACTCAAATATTCAATTACTTATAATTATGTACTTTTATTAACTTAACGAAAAAAAAACATTTCTTTTTTAAACAGAACTTGGCTAACTGAAAAAAGTGAATTTCATAAAGGAATGGTATTTACTAAATTAATAAAAATAAAACGCATTGCTTTGCGTAAAATAATATCTACAACTTTGTATAATTTTTCAATGACTAATTTTCGTTCAGGTTTTTTTTTTTATTATTGTACCAAATTTTGTGAAGATTTGTTAAAGACTAGGCCAAGATACAAACTGATAAAAACAGATATAAATTAAAAAAATAAAGGCACAAAATTGCTGGAAATTTCTGTTTCTCCATAAATGGAGAGATTTAGGAGGGAGTTTTATGAACAAACAAAAAAAATTTATTAAGAAATTTTCAGCAAATATTGATCAAATCTTAAACACGAAATGAAAATATTTACAATAAGCAGTCTAACTCCTTTTTCTTTAATTCATTTAAAAGTTAAAAATAAGAAAACGTAAGTGGCACATGTGTTCCATTCTCATAACAACACATGGATCATTGGAAAGTAAATATCTTTAACGGATGAACTTAAAATGCTTCCGGATTTTTTTTATATAAAACAAAATCGATGTGTTGCTATAATTAATCACATTTCATATCAATCTATATACAAGTATTACTTAATAAATCAATTTAAAATACATAATAAGGAGTGAGTCTACTTTACAAAATTATTATAAACTGGGCCACAGACAAAACATCTATATGGATACGTTTTGAAATGATCAAAAATATAATTTATTGCACTGAATTTTGGGAAAAAAATAATTTGTGCATGGGAGGATCTTTATAAAAGTGCACATTATGTGCAATCAGTCTGTTTTGTCTGTGCTACCAGTGAACAGTAATAGTTACGCTTGGGGAGGGGAGGGGGGCCTGACCCATAAGAATATCACAGTAAAAAAGCCAATTATGGCAAGTCATATAAATATTATATATGGTACATTTCAAAATTTCTCAATGGTTTCCATCGTACCTATAAACAGATGAAAAACATTCATCCCAAATAATTACAAAATTCTAAATTCTATGGATCAGACCTTTGAAAAATTGCCCACACTATAGTATACAATGTAGGATGATAACACCATGCAAGAGTGACTGTATTTATTTTTTTTTTGTTTTTTTCTAAATGACACAGTTGCACCTCTTTGCAAGTACGAGTGACACAACTGTGAATATCTCCAAGGCTACAGTCGCATTCCGATATGGTATATATATAAATTCTAAATATAGTTAACATTATATTACAAAAGTCGAAATGGTGAATGCGGCACCTTAAATATTCACAATTGGACAACTGGTAAAACATATTTTATACCTAGGTAACATCCAATAGGTCTGAATTTTTTTTTAAACAACCCCATTTTACAAAGTCACCATTGAAACACATTCATTCCACATTTTGACAAGTTTAAAAAACATACACTGTTATATTAATATATATTTATGAGTAAATAAGGCTAATGTTAAGTGTCGCAACAGGCTATGTAACAGATCATACTCTCCACTATGCATCGACAATCAATCATTTATTTACTTTCACAAACACTCACAAATACTAACTATCGTTGCGTCCTTCTCAGTGCCCTCTTGATTACTCGTGGTTTACTACTACTCTCTCCTGTTTGTGCTTGTGCACTGTAAAAAAAAAGATTAAAAAATGTCGAGTGACCTCCACTCAGCTTTCCAAATATGCTTATTAATAAGAAAGCTAGTGAGCTACCTTGCAGAGTAACAATTGAAATACAACTAGAGAAAACTGGAGATACTACAGAGGCAAATAGCAATCAGTGCAACACGAGGCTTGAAGGAGGCAGAGTAGAAAGCATAGTGCTTAAAGTTATTTAAAAAAAATATATATATGTACTTACGTAAACGCACTAGGTGCAGCACCAGCAGTGAAGTTAAATGAAGGTTTAATGTCAGCATTGAATGCTGGAGTCGGAGCAACGGCTCCAAAATTGAAACCACCTGCAGTAGAATTTTGTGCATTCTAAAAATAAAATAAATGTTAATCGGAACAAATTAACAAATAAAATTTATTACCATTTGATTTGTAGATCCAAAGGAAAAAGCTCCACTTGGAGGATTTGGGGCGTTCGCTCCAAAATTGAAGCCAGTTTTAGGAATAGCACTACTAACAGCACCTGGTGTAAAATTCAATGAAGGTTTAATATCAGCATTGAATGCAGGGGTAGGAGTAACAGCTCCGAAATTAAAACCACCTGCAGTAGAATTTTGTAAATTCTGAAAAATTAAATGCAAATGTTAACCGGAACAATTTCATATAAAAATTCATTACCATTTGATTTGTTGGTCCAAATGATAAAGCTCCAGTTGGTGGATTTGAGACATTAGTTCCAAAATTGAAACCTGTTTTTGGAGTGGCGCTACTAGCAGCATTTCCAAAATTAAAAATTCGGTTTTGTATGGGTTGCGTACTTGCCCCAAAAACAGGAGCAGAAACTTCAGATGTAGCTGAACCGAATAAAGATGAACCAAATGCTGGTGCTGGAGTAGAAGTCGTACTGAATGGTGATGAACTTGCAATAGATGTTCCAAATGTAGGTGGGGGATTCGCTTTTGGCGTACCAAAAGAAGGAGGATTTGTCGATGGGGCTCCAAATGCAGGTGGATTAGTTGAACCAAACGTTGGAGTGCTTTGTGATGGTGCAGCAAAATTTAATAATGAGGAAACTGTAGTGGAAGGTTGTTTATCTCCCAAAGAGAAAACTGGGCTAGGCAAAGATGTTTTCTTTTCAGTTTGCTCTGCAACTAATGTGGCTGAGGCAGGAGGTTTTGTTCCAAAAGAAAATAGATTCGGGGAATTTTTTGCGACAACCGCTGCAGTTGCTCCAAATGAAAACTGAGGTGGTTCAGTTGTTTTAATCATTGGTTCCACATTTTTAATAACGCCATTTAGTGCTGATGTAGCTTTAGTTTCCACCTTTTTAGGTAGGGGTGGTTCAGGCTGGGTTACTTTCGTTACTTTAGGGCTTAAATTTGTTGGAATACCAAATATAAAATCTTTAGTCGTTTTTGATTCTACAGGTTTCACTTCATTCACTTGTGGTTTTTCAGGTATTACAGGTTTTGTATTATTAATAGGTTTTACCCCAAACACAAATGTTGGAGGTGCTGCTTTTTGAGATGCTTTTGCCGAATCACCGAATATTGATGAAGGTGCAGGTGCTGCAATTTCTGATTTATTTTCTTTTAATTCAACAGCAAACCCATTTCCGTTTAATTGAGCTTTATCTATTCCAAAACTAAATTTAGGTAGGGAATCCTCTACCGTAACTGGAACATTAATAATGGGTGCAGTGGTGCCTGGTTTTAAACTCTCACAGCAAACACATTTTGTTTTATCAGATGAGTTTCGCACTAGACAACTATTACATTCCCATTCGTTTTCCTTTTTCTTTAAAAGATCGCCCATACCTAAAAAAGAAAAAAAAATCATAATTTTTCTAATAAAACAAATAACAAAATACATTTTAAAAACTTTTTACAATGTGGGAATACAATGGTCATCAATATCAATCATCATTGTGAGTATTTACGATTTGAAAAAGTTTGCCATTATTCTAGAGAAGATTATATTAATTTAACTGACTTTCTTCTTATAAAAAGTCATTATAGTTGACTAAGGTATAGATTATAAAAATAATATTGCTAACAATCAATTAGTAAACATTATTTTCAGGTTATAATTTACATTAATAAGTTAAATATTATTTACCTTTGCTCATCCATCCACCAGGTTTTGGGGTCTCGCAAGCAATACATTTTGTATTTTCTAGTTTGTTAACAACAAAACACGCATTACACTCCCATGTACCTGTCGGTTTTTTAAACTTGTTACCGAATCCACTTTTCTCCACTTCTACAGGCTTTGCCAAAATTCTAGGTGTCGTACATGCTGCACATTTATCCACATTATTTTCATTTCTGATCATGCAAACATTACATTCCCATTTATCAGCACTCATTTTAAATTGATTTCCAAATCCTTTGCTTGGAGGAGATTTTTCCGTAACAGGTGCAGGTACACGAAGTGTTTCACAGGCAACACAACGATCTTTAGTTTCATCATTTCGCAACAAGCACGTTTTACATTCCCACTGATCTTTTGACAGTTTGAATTTGTCTCCGAATCCGGCAGGAGATGCAATTGATGTTTTAGGACTTTGCGTTAGTTTTTCAGAAATTTTTGTTAAACGGGGTGTTTCACAGGCCACACATTTTTTCTTTTCTTGTAAATTACGTGCCATACACAAACTACATTCCCAAGACCCTAAAATATAAAAAAAATAAAAATCAGAAATAAGACGATCTCAAAAATTGATTGGTTTAAAGATTGAATCGCTTACCTTCACTATTTTCTTTTGAATCTTCTTTCTTCTCTTCGAATGATTTTAAAGTTCTTTTCTTTGGAGGTTTAGAGGTTGTTTCGAAACTTTTAAAATTAATCTTTTCGCTTCCTTTCAGACTTTTCTTAGATACTGGCTCACTAAATTTAAAATTATTTATAGCTTTAATCGGTTTATTTTCCGAAATCACAAGCGGTTTGGAAAATTTGAATTCTAAATGTTTATCCAAGTCTTTTTTCTCGCTAATAGGGTACTTATTGGAAGAAGAAGTCTTTTTAGTAGTTGCACTCTTTTTTTCCTTAACGGGTTCTGTAATCATGGGCTTTTGTGGAGGTTGAGGTACAATAAAATCAAAATCGGGAAGTTTTGAAATCGGTAGTTGTACGTCTGGTAAAGTTACTTCATCCACGATACTAACATCAGCTACGGCGGATTTTTGCCTTACAGATGAAATTTTAGTTTTTATTTTGTTTGATGGTCGGGGCCGTGATTCTTTTTCAGTTGTTCGAAGATGATATTCTTGAGTGTTTAGAGCAGATTTAGATTTCGTCGCTATTTCACGGACGGACACAGTACTGTCCTGCAGACGTTCTTTAAGTTTCATTTTTAACAAATCTGTCATGGTAGGAACTTGCAATTCTTTATTCGAAGCGACTTTTAGGTCCTTAATTAAATATGGATTCGCACCAGTATATTTAGAAATTAAGCCTCCCGGCCTTCTTGTAGATGGATTCGGAATTTTCCTCACATCCTCACTAGGACTAGTGTATTGCTCTAACGTATTTAAAATTCTACGTGCAGTTTTACTAAGAGGTAAATTAGTTTCTAGTGTTGTAGTTGTTGGTTTAGGTCTGACGAAATTTCTTAAACTGCTAGCTTTTTCAGGTGTTTTCTTTGAGGAGTTTCGACTGTAAGCTGCTGCTCCCCCATACGTCGTTCTCCCGCTGTAGAATGGAGAACTGACTATGCGCTTCGTAGAAAGTGTACGATCCATAAAATTTGGCGAACCGATTGTAGATACATTGAAAGACGGCTGTCGTGTACTTAAACTTGTATTAAGTTTTGTGCTCGTCACTTCGCTAAATAGTGACCTTTCATTTGTCGCTGCTGAAAAGATAAATAGAATTTAGTTAGAAATTCATAAAAGATTCAATAGAATTATTCTGACAAATGATTTTTATTTAATTTTAAGAGAAACTAGAATTTTCAAACCCAGAATTATGACAAATTTTTGACATCAATTTCATTTGAAAGGTTGCTACGGAAACTGTTGATTCTACATATTGTCATATAAAAATTAGAGATTTTGATTTTGTTGGGCCTTAGTAGTGGCACCACTTCAAAAAAATCGATTTTTCTGCCACAACGGTTATTTTGTTACACTGTATTTGGTAACTATAATGATTTTGAAGTTGGCAGTATAAATGTCATGAGGTAAAATTATTTTTCAAAATTTTTTTTATTGAAATAGGAAAAAACAAGGATAACAATCGATAACACAATCGCAAAAGAGGAAAAGGTGATAATTTTGGCTATTTTACATACGAATCCATGATAAATTTACAGTTTTCATGAATTTATCAGAAATCGGTTGCCAGTACGAAGAGCTCGAAAATACCTTCAAAGCTAAAACTAATAGATAAAAACATTTTTCACTTTTTCCAAATTTTCGGTAGTTTACATATACACCACTTTTATATGGAATTGCCCATATGTCATCTTATTTTTTTTTTCTAATATTCCTAACAGCTTTAAAAACTAATAGAAAAAGTAAACACTAGCATCTATTTATTAATGGGAATTGAAACTGTAAATAATTTATTTAAGGCAATTAGTGTATCAGAAAATTTATATGAAGAATAAGATTTGAATCAAGAAAGATTTATAAGCAAAATTTATCTACAACTTGTACATGAAAGTTCGAATT